>JBBBDQ010001227.1:975000-1007500 GCA_037127315.1 Ascarosepion bandense
AAAAAACAAATCGCCTGACGAAACTGTAAAGGTTAAAGCCATGGTGGCTTAACCGGCTGAAATTCCCTATCAAAATATCTAAATATCTCTACATATTGAATCTTCATCGAATTGAGCACTTTCTAATATAGCAGTTTACGGGACTAATTTAATTTAAATCTGACCTATAGCGATTTAGTATATATATATATATATATATATATATATATATGTCAGAGAAAATTTTCAAAATTCAAAGGTGTCGGATGTACATTTCGACATAGGATCTCCAATAGAGACTCTACATCACGTCAGCGACATTGTTTTTCCAAATGGCGAAGGCCCTGAGTTAGAGTGTGGAGGGGTTTTTGGTTAACAACGGTCACAAAGTGGAAAAGGACAGAGCTGGTAGTCGCGGGGTTACAGGGTGTTGAAATGGTATATTTAGGAAAGGGAGGAATAGGAGTTCATATTTTATAAAGATAGACAACTAAATGAGTTAAATTACTTTTTAAAGTTAAGATTTTGGGCTGTTTGAAGAAGTGTATTTAGGCGAGAAGGAATGGGTTTCAATATAAGATTTGAAAAAAATTTAAGTTTATTTGATTAAACCTTTTAGGTAGAAGCGAGTTAAATGCCAATTACAGGAAGTTATCATTTTAAAAATTTATTAGAAAAAGAATATTAGAGAAAAAATATTAGAGAATATATGTGTGTGTGTGTGTGTGTGTGTGTGTGTGTGTGTGTGTGTGTGTGTGTGTGTGTTAACCAAGGAAAAATGGGTTTAGTAAAAGAATCCATATTTTCTAAAGATAGGCAATTAAAGGAGCTTGGGATAGGAAGGTAGGGGGTTAAAATACTTTTAAGGTTAACGTTAGGGTAAAATTAAGATTAAAACTTAAATTGAATCCTTTTCATTTATATTCTAACATCTAGTCAACGGGGATTTAAATTCTAAATTTAAGTATTCGAATAATTTGCTTTGTGGCGGCACTTACTGATGAATTCCCTCCTAAAATTCTGTAGCCGGTGTTGGTGGGGGTATTTTAATATTGAAATTTTTTCCAGTAAACATAGACAGCACCTATCACGAAAATTCCTCGGAATATGGACTGAACCTATCAGTTTCCAGTTAATTTCAGGATCCAGCCCTTCTCCTTTCATTTTCCAGAATGCGCGCGAAAGGGCTGTCTGGTACCTCTGACCGGGGTTCGAAAAGAAGTACCTGTGGTCATACAGTCTTTGTTTGAAAGGACCGGCGGACATACCGATATAGGTCCGGAAGTCGTTTTTTTTTTTTTGTTGTTAGATGGAGAAATGCGGGCTTCATAAATCACCTGGGTGGATTTGCATTTTCCCTCCACCGGGCAGGCGTCCACAGAATTACAGTTGCATTCGTTTAGAATTCCGGAACTAGATTCAGGATTGCGCAAGTTCACCAGAATTCTCCTATTATGGGAACTAATAAGGCTGTCCATATTCGGGGTGCAAGAATAACTAATTTTAAGGGTGTACCTATTAAAAATCTTCCGTAGAGGGCTACTGTTATTAAAATGTTTGTCTATTAACTTGAGAAAATATTTACCAATATTGATGTTAGTGAGTTTACAATAAGGGGGGGGGGGGGTTAAACCAAATTATCTTTCTTTTTCTACAGTTTCCTTTATTTTTATTTTTGGATGATTCGGAGTCTATTGTAGGTTTATTATATGTTAACTTGTTCTTATATCCGCTTTTTTGAAGGGCCTTATTGTAAATATTTTTACTTGCGTTGAAAGTTTTAATGTTGGATGATAATTGGTTGATTCTATTATTCACTATATTGGGTATCTGTTTTATAATATTTTTGGGGTGGTTGGATGAAATATTAATATAAGTGGGGGAACTATTTTCTTTGAGAAATGGTTGGTAGGATCCATCATTTAAGTTAAGGGTGATGTCTAGATAGTTTACAATTTTAAGATTAGAGGTGACTTCGACTTTAAAACCGAGGTACTTCAGGGCTCTAATTATTTTTTGTGTATCCTATTTGTGTAGGGCCCATTGGAATTAGGGATAATTATTAACCCGATATAGGCCTAATTGTTTTTGGTCTAAAAATCTGCTTAGAATATCTAAAATGTAAATGTCCACAAGATCTGCCACCTGGGCTGAATCATATGCACCCATAGGGATGTCAAAAACCTCCCCCGGCCCCTTTGTCCATGTGGAATCATCAAAGGTGAGAATGGATTTTCTGGCCGCAAAGGTAATTTCGTAGTCCCTATCCGAAATGTTCACGTAATTTTTAGCAAATCTTAAACAACTCTCAAGAAGGTCCCTTGATATAGAGGAATAGAAATCGACAATATCGAATTTAAGGAAGGTGGATTTAGATTTGTTTTTGATGTTGTTAAACCAGTCTGTCGTATCTGTAGAACTTTTCCAAAGGTTTGGTTTTAGATTCAATAGTAGCTTCTCTATTAGATTTTTAGAATTTCCCTGGAAATTATGCCTAAGTCACTTTTTGTAGGATTAATTAGCCTGGTTTGTAATATATATATATATATATATATATATATATATATATATATATATATATATAAGAGTATACTTTAGGACTTGTACAAACTACAAGCTACTACAAACTTTACATTTTGTTTCGACATTAAAAGAAGAATGTCTCATCAGGTAGTTAATAATGACGGTAATAAACTTTTTTTAAAGGGAAATTAAAAAAAACACTTCCTTTTATTTTTAGAGGATATTAAAAATTTAGGAAAAAGAAAGAAGACAGAAAATATGAGCAATCAAGAAAGGGAAAAAAGTAGAAAGGAAAAGAGGAAACAAAAAGCAAAGAAGAAAACAAGAAAGAAAGCACTGAAAGAAATGAGCCAATGAAATCATCTAAGAAGCAGAAATTTTAAATATAGGCAGGAAGTAAATTTTAGACAGATATAGATATCGGTTACATGGTGTCTGGGCTCAAATCTTTTTGTATTTAAAATAAAATCCTCTCTCTATAAAAGAAAAAGAAAATAAAAAGGAAAAGGAAAGACACACACACACACACACACACAAAAGAAGCAGAAAACGAAGAGGAGAACAGAGAGAAGAAAGGGGAGATACAACAGAAAAAGATAAGAAATAGAAATTTCAAACTTTAGCCGGAAGTGAATTGCAGACAGATATATACATCGTTACATTGTTTCAAATTAAATCCTTTGGAATTTAAAAAATAGTTCATAAAACGTAAACAGAACACAAAGATATAAATTCATTTGCGCTAATATAAGAAATTAGAGAAATAAAATAAAAGAAATTAAATTTAAATTTAAATTTAAATTTAAGGCAGTAAATCGATCACAATTTGTAATAGAAAATAAAAATAAAATAACATAAGAAGAGAGATCATATAGGTAAAGTAAATTATCCAGACTGTAAGATTAATACTGTAAAAGTTTCATACCTTAGATTTTATAATTCTAACAGGATTGTACGGTTAATTCTTTAAAATGTTTAAAATTTACTGTAGTTTCATGCCTTTGATTTAGTAATATTTCACTTTTCATTTACTTAATAATTTCCGTTTTTTCTTGCATGCAAAAGAAACATGGTTCATTCACCGATCTAGATATTCAACGTTGTTTGAGAATTTTCCATTTAACTTTAGGTGCTTTATTCTCTTCTTTTAACTTACAAGAGTTTTTAGAAAGTGATGTAATATTTTGTTTGTCCTTATTAGTAACAGATGAAAGATGATTGTAAAAACGCTTTTTTAAAAAAAGCTTTATTGTATTACCAATATAAACTTTAGAAACCCTAAGATTTTCTACTAATGAGATCGAACAAATGTAGACAAGGAATTTAGTTAAATATTTATTAAATAAGGGGCATTGGCTGGGGTTTCTACAATTACATAAGTTTTACTATAGGGCAAATTAAAATAAAAAATTTGGAAAAATTTTCAATCAAACGTTTATTATTATCATTATTAATTTCCTGATAAGACATTGTTCTTTCAATATCGAAACAAAATGTACCATTTTGTAGTAGTTTGTAGTTTGTAAATGTTTTAAAATAATAATTAATAATAAATATTCATTGCTGTATCTTTATATTGAGCACTGTTTTAAATTAATTTTTTTGAACTTTGCGATTATTTTCTTCGTTCTTTATTCATTTGGTTATATATATATATATATATATTGTTGACTTGTGATAAAGTTTCAAGCTAAGGTTGTTTTGTCAGTAGTCTTACTGATAACAATATTTTAGCGAGTTTTTTTTTTGTCGTAGAGTGCTCGATAGCAGGTAGAGATAGAGAGTTGATAGGATAAGTAATAAGAAGTTTGTTATTTAATTGAGCAGATTCATACCAACTTCGCAATCACGTGAGAACGAATGACAACATATATATATGTTGTCATTCCCTATATATATATATATATATATATATATATATATATATATATATATATATTGTCATCCGCAGACAGATCTGTTTCGCCGTATCACAGCTCATCAGTACGGTTAGACTCCGATTGCTTTTTTACCCAGGATTGAAACCCGACCGAAATGGCGTCAGTCGGCGACTCTACCCCTGGGCTATGGTCGTTCGGTGGAAGTAGGCAGACTTTTTAGCATATATCATTATACGCGCCCTATAGCTAGAGCGCTTTAATTCATTTATATATATATATATATATATATATATATATATGTATATATATATATATAGCGCTTTAATTCATTTATATATATATATTTTATATATATATATATATATATATATATATATAAAGAATATATATATATATATATATATATATATAACAGTATAAGGAGAAAGGAAGTTAAAGTTTACGTCTTAGATGGACACTTTTAACTTCCTTTCTTCTGATACTGTCCGTCCTCCTTTCGTTTTTCTTTTTCTTTTTCTTTCTCTTTTTTCAGTTTATGATTTTTCTATAGTTTTTATTTTTCTTTTTTCTTTTTTTTTTAGATTACCGTTACAAATATTTATTCTCGTGAAGGGCGCGTGACAGGATCGCCCAAGCGTGTTTCACGTATGGCACTTAACTGACTGACACAAGAAAGATGGAGATAAAAACGTCACCTATATTTCGAATTAAAAGAAAACAGCTGAAATTTCCGAGACACATAATGAGGAAAATAGGCTCGAAGATTTTGACACAATTAAGTCAATTTTTTGTTTGCTTTTGTTTTGTTTTTTTTTGCTTTTTTTTTTGTTTTTTTTGTTTTTTGTGTTTTTTTTTTTCGGTTTTTTTTGCTTATAAAAAAACTTTTCCATGTGTTTGCAAAGAAATATCTTTGCTACTATGCGAAATCTTTTTTATGTGTGTGCTATTATGTTTGGGCATTACAGCCAAGGAAAACTCCAAACAAATATTAGGTCAAACTCTGGGTTTATTTTTTCGTCGGTAGTCTCCGTAATGGAAGAAAACTGTACATTGGCAAATTAAGCTAAACACTAGATTAATTCTACATTGATGCACCAAAAAGCTTCTGTCGAGCAAATGAAATATGATCTTTCCGCTGCGGCCACCGGACGTCATGCTTGCAAAAATCGATCACCAATGACATCGGAGAAGTTCTACGACCTCATCGACCGTACGTCTTTTCTGTAATTTGCACCGTTCAACCAGAAATAACTTTTATTTTTTCATGATGTTGTCAAAATAGGAAAAAGAGTTTAGTCATTACTTGAATATTGCGTTTCCTCATACAGAAAACTGAATTTTCTGTGTGTCCATGAAGTTGAGGTCCGGACAAACACACAAAATCACACAAACGCGCGAGCAGGCGCAAACACAAACACACTAACACACACACTTAAACACACACACACACGAACATACACACACACACACTCACAAACACACACATACAAACACACACCAACAAACATACACACAAACACACACATGCATACAGACAAACATACACACACGCAGAGAAATTCAGCCTCGTATTAGCAATTTCTCTAATATGAGTGGGCCCGTTCCGTCAAAAATTACAGCAAAATATTTACATCGATCAGTCAAGCGCCATACATGAAACATGCTTGGGCGATCATGTCTCGAAAGAAACATGACTGACTGGGCAGAAGATTATCCTGCAGTAGGTTGCCATTGCTTTTTGCGGTAAACAGGTTGCCAGCCAAGGCTATAGAACCCAATCTGTCCTGTTATTTAAACCATAACTGGAAGGAAGAGACGGATTAATACCTTTCCCAAGGTTATTTATGCATAAGTGAATGAAAGGAATTCAGCTGGAATTCGAACTCGGTTCCCCAAATTCTCGTTCCGAGATATTTTTACATCGATACACCGTCTAAAATGACGATAACATATGTATTAATGTACCTATTAATGAGTATCTTACATTAAGACAGAGGAAAAAAAAATCCAAATCCCTGTAAAAAGAGGGAAATAGATAAATAAGAGTGGGCCCGTTCCGTCAAAAATGACGACGAAATATTTATATCGATATGTTGTCTAATATGACGACAGCATAAATATTGATGTACCTATTACTGAATATCTACATTAAGACATTAAAATACCTCCTTGATATATATATATATATATATATATATATATATATATATATATATATATATATATAACGCATTGTGTACGCATCGCTCATTCAGTAAAATTAATTAGAGCACTCTGGCTATTGGGCGAGTATAATGATAAGATATGCGATAGAAAGTCTGTCTTCTTCTACCGAAAGCCCATAGCCCAGAGGTAGAATCGCCGACTGACGCCAATTTGGTCGGGTTTCAATCCTGGGATTACTAAAAAGCAATCGGAGTCTAACCGTACTGATGAGCTGTGATGCAGCGAAACAGATCTGTCTGCAGATGACAATATATATATATATATATATATATATAGCATAATGATGATCCACGTATACTGCCTTAATATGTATAGGATAAACTACTGAAAGACGCTCCTCACGACGAACGTTCCCAGTTTAAATTTTAAAATCATTTGTTTCTGATGAAAGGCCGAGGCCGGTCTGAAATATCAAATATATAATAATAGAAATAAATAAATACTGTAAAAAAAAACAACACATTTTTAAACTTACAACTTTTCAGTAGTTTTTCCTATATATATATATATATATATATATATATATATAATATTCACAGCTCTATATTATATATCGACGACTGTTTAAAATTAATGTGTTGGACGTTGTAAAAAATTTTTTCTTCGTTCTGTATTCATATATATATATATATATACAATGGTCTTTATTATAATAGAGGATATATGTTCTTCACTACTCAATGACATAATTATTGAAAAAGAAATCAAATAATGAGGCACTGTTAAAGAGCAAACACGCGGCAAGAATTTTCATAAGTGGTAGTAACGTTTAATAATGGGTAGTAAAGTGAATGAACTGAACTGATGTTGCCTCGATATTGCCTGCCCTCTCCATGAGCGTGGTAGGATATACATATCTATCTAAACTTATTATGAATGGAACTTTGTCTGTGTGTCTGTGTCTGTGTCTAGGTGTGTGTCTGTGTGTATGTGTATCCGTTACCTAGAGATTCCGAAACGGCTGAACCGATTTTCTTGAAAAGTTACACAGTTGTACTATAAGCGTCTGCGAGTGTTCTTAACTAGGTTTTGTGTCGAGGTACCCCCGATAAATATCGAAAATTTATAATCGAAAAAATCGGGTTATAGAAGGAGTGGTCCGATTTTAATCAAATTTGATACACTCAGAGACAAAGACATAAGAAACGATATTCAGAAGTCCCAAGGTTGCAGTTCTTACAATAGTGCAGAAAATCGATAATATATATATATATATATATATATATATATATATATATATATATATAAAAAGGCAAGATATGTGTGTGTGTGTGTGTGTGTGTGTTTATCTGCCTGTATGTCTGTATCTTTTTGCTTCGGGTTTGGCACTAAGTAGGTATAACTGTAGTTCTTAGTCTCAGCCATGATACCATTTACTCAGAGGACTTATTTAGCCTTCCAAATTCAGTTTACAACGAAAAAAACTTATTTGATATCGATAGCAGGAAACCAAAATTTGACTTACATTCATTCATTTTTCTTTCAGTCTTTCGTGCCAATGTCCAAAGAGTCTGAGCTCCCGGTCCATGGATTAGTTTTAAAGCTTTCATTACACCCGAGCAACGCCGGGCTCTACTGCTAGTATATATATATATATATATATATATATATATATATATATATATATATATATCGGTATTTTTATAACAGAGTGGATTAGCAAAAATATATGTCGGAATTGTCTATAAATTTAGCACATTACTCTAATACCCTCTCTACAAAATTTGAAAATATATCAGTTAAGCCTAATACTCGGTTTTTCCCACTACGCCCAAGGAAATTGGACATATATTTGGAAGAAAAATAAATCAACAGCATTTACAGTATTCATTTTTTTTTTTTAAGAATAAGTTCTCGCTGTTTTACAACAGATGGCGTTCCCAGAATTGCATGCGTGTGGCTTTCAAATGATAACGCATCAATAAGGAAGAACTATAAACAAGAAATTACGCATATGTCATTTCATCGAAGTGTAAACAACTTTGTTTTTCATAGCGTTAAACATGTCGGATTTTGTGCCACAGAAAGTATGTGCGCGGGGAATTTTACTGCACTACTTTATTTAAAAGAAATCTCCAACGGAAGCACACAGAATTCTTGCTGAAAATTACGGTGACCATGCTCTGTCGGAAACAACATGCAGAGAATGGTTTAAACGCTTCAAATATAATGATTTTGATGTTGAAAATAAAGAACGCTTTGGAGCCCCGAAAAAGTTTGAAGATGAAGAAGGGACCTTATTTCATGAAGACCCATGTCAGGCGCAAGCTGAACTTGCAGAATCATTAGGAGTTGATCACACAACAGCTTTGAAACGTTTAAAAGCATTAGAAATGATTCAAAATCAAGGACATCAGGTGTCGTACGAGTTGAAGCCGAGAGACGTCGAACGGCGTCTTGTCACGTGTGAACAGATGCTTAAACAGCAGAAAAGGAAGTTTTTTATCGTATCGTGACCGACGATGAAAAGTGGGTACACTACGATAACCCTAAGCGTAGAAGATTGTGAGGTAAGCCTTAACATCGGTGTCAAAGCCGAATATCCATGGTTCGAAGCTTCTGTTCTGCATTTGGTGGGATCAGCTGGGTGTAGTTTATTTATGAGCTGCTCAAACCTACCAAAACCAAAGGAAATTGCGATCAACTTCAGTTGATATGGTTGAGCATTGAAGAAGCAAAAAAGCCAGAATACGACCAGAGGCACGACAAAGCGATTTTGCAACATGACAACGCTAGGCCACATGCTGCAAAATAGGTGAAAACTTACATCGAAAGGTTTAAATGGGAAGCCCCACGCAACCCGCCGTATTTACCAGATATTAATCTTTTTATTCGTGTAAAATCTTTTGTAAAATAAAGACGGAAGCTGACGATGGTTCGCTTGAAATAGGCCTACACTTTCGATTCACCATGAAATAACGTGTCTGACTTAATTTTTCTTATATTTGCTCTATATGTATTTATATACATATATGTTTAGAGCTCTCTTAGAGTTATCCTGCCACTGTATGTACAGGATACTCCTTTGAATTCTTCTATACACACACTGCATGCTCATATATATATATATATATATGTGTGTGTGTGTGTGTGTGTGTGTGTGTGTGTGTGTGTGCGCGCGCGCGCGCACGCTCATTCTCCCGTTGATTTCGACGTATAGGTTCCAAGCAGTTCAGTCTTTAGAAGTTAACCGCCCGACTCCCCACAAAGATGATTTGATTATAGTGAAGGCTTGTACAAAAAAGAGCAAAGTTAACAGTAAGACGAAATAATAATGTCAAACATCATTAAACTATTCTACAGACACGGACGTAATAACCAGAAACCTGTGGGAAAGAATAAAAACAACACAGACTACATCAATATTTATCAACTGTCGACAAAAAAAAAACGTTCGAATCATCACTTCCAGATGAATTGAAAAAGTTTAAACCATTAAAATTGTAATTTAGTTAAAAAGGTGAAATATACAGTGTGCGATGGGTAAATTGTCATCATTTTATAATTAATTGGTTTTATCGACTGCACAGTATAGTAGGGTCAGTTGGGCACATTCTGTGAAAAACACAAAACAAAACACCATGACGCAGTTTAAACTGACTGAAATTTGAAAACGGCATGCTGTACTACTTGGCATTCGCACCGGGGGCTTCAATACGAACATTTCAGAGTGTTTGATTGTCAAACTGAGGAAGGTGCAGAGGATTCAGAAAGAGTTGGATGAGTTTAATGGTGATTCAAAAATGGCTGTATGAGTTTAATAGTTATCATTAACTTCATCCAACTCCAAAAAAAATAGAAACGCCCGAATATTTTTGTGAGGGCTTCAGATTCAACACGGGATTTATATCGTGTGCCTTGAGAAGATTAGTGCTGTCCTGGGTCAAAAGGGTGACTGCTGGAAGACCCTATGTCTGGCAACAGAACTCTGCACCATTCCACACAAGCAGGAGAACCCAGTCATGACTGTCAGACAACTTCTGCGACCATATCACCCCTTATACCTGACCACCTAACTCCCAGAACAGCAACACCCCTGATTAATATGCGTGGGGTTCAATTGAGCGAGAGACAAAAAAAAACCTGTAATACCAAAGATGAACAGAAGGTAAGGATTATGACAGCATTCACCAACTTATACAAGTAGACACCCAGAAGATTTGCAAGAGATTCCGAAATCAGCTACAGACTGTCATCATTTATTGAATAAATGTCCTCTTTAACAGTTCTGGATATTTTTCTGCAATTTTGCTAAATATAGCTGTTAAAATGGGATGGCAGTGTTATTTTCATTTTTGGTGGTCCGTGCAAAAGTTTTCATGGTCCACAGAAAAATCGGGATATTACTTCCATTTTTATGAAGCAACGACAAATTTGCGCGAAAGGACATTTTAAACTCGGTACCGGTCACGGCTTGCAATAAACACAGCTCTCCATCTTTCAGTGACGTCATTGAAGCCTAAAATACACAAAATATCACACTAAAAACGTGTAATACTTGAATAACTCTACAAATGTGTACCTTTAATAGGTGAATTTCATATTTAAGAAAATTATTAGTTGATAAATGTATTTACCTCTTTTGGAGTTCAAAAGTTTGGAGACCGCTGATTTAAACAACAATTTATCCAACGCCCCCACCCCCCGGATTCAATATTCTTCTTCTTTTATGTACCTTGTCCCTTCAGGACGTAGGCGATCATAGCCTTCCACGTCTCCCTATCCGTGGTTAGTCTTAGCACACTTTCTCCTGTCATGTCTGTCAGCCCCCGTTCTGTCATCCACCTGCTCAGGCCCTTCAAATATGTCATCCTCTGCTTTCCTCTGTCTCTTTTTCCCTCTATCTGGTCTGCTAGTATCAGGTTCTCCAAGCCCTCTTTCCTCATTGCATGTCCCAGGAACTTTAGTTCTCTCTTCCTGATGCTCAATATTAATTTCCTTTTCGTTTCCATAATTTTCAAAAATGCTCCGCAGCATCCTTCTATAGAACCACATTCAACTGCTACAAGTTTTCCCTTCATTTTTGTTGATAATGTCCAACATTCGCATTCAATATTAATTACGCATAAAATGAAATATTTCTAGCCTTTTTTGTTAGAATTTTGACGATTACGGTTTACAGTCCATCAATCAAGAACTCTCAAAATATGAGACAAAAAAAAAAGAAACAAAACAAACCATTCCGTTTTTCGGTTTTTTGGAGTCTGGCGCCTCTTGGTTTCAAGCTAATAGATTAAATTTAATATTTACAATAAGCAACATACCTTTACTCTATTCCAAAACTGATTTAAATTGACTGGAAGGAGTTTTACTTTTTAGTTGTATTTTTTAATCGCTAAAAATCGCTGATTTAATTGCCATTTTAGCCATCTGTAAGCACAATGTAATTCTGTTTATTAACATACTAGCAGTATAGCCCGGCGTTGCTCGGGTATAATGAAAGCTTTAAAACTAATCCATGGTCCCGGAGCTCAGACTCTTTGGATGTTGGCACGAAAGACTAAAAAGCAATAGTTGTTTCCAGTTAAAGCGAAACCGTAGAGTGAAAGAAAAATGAATGGATGTAAGTCAAATTTTGATTTCCTAGTATCAATATCAAATAAGTTTTTTTCGTCGTACACTGAATTTTGAAGGCTAAATAAGTCCTCTGAGTAAATGGTTTCATGGCTGAAACTAAGAACTACAATTAAACCTACTTAGAGCCAAACCCAAAGCAAAAACTAAAATAAAAAGGCTGAAAAACTGATTTTGATCTGATCCTGCATCTTGCCTTTTATATATATATATATATATATATATATATGTTATCGATTTTCTGCACTATTGTAAGAACTGCAACATTGAAACTTCTGAATATCGTTTGTTATGTTTTTGTCTCTGAGTGTATCAAATTTGATTAAAATCGGACCACTCCTTCTATAACCCGATTTTTTCGATTATAAATTTTCGATATTTATCGGGGGTACCTCGACACAAAACCTAACTAAGAACACTCGCAGACGCTTAGAGTACAACTGTGTTAATGTTCAAGAAAATCGGTTCAGCCGTTTCGGAATCTATAGGTAACGGATACACACACACACACAGACACACACACATTAAATTAATGTATAATTTTGTGAAACTTTAAAGAATATTGGCTGATTTAAAGTTTAATTAATCTTATTTGAAATAAATATTACTTACTCTTAGTTTTGAATATCGCAGAAATGCATTTTTAACGCAGAGGTAATCGTTTATTGACAGTATTAACAGCTTTCACTAACAGCTGAAAGTTTAATTTTTTCTACTGGTGAATATATTTGTAAAATTTACTGAAGGAATGTAACGTAAGAAACACAAAAAAAAACTCCTCTGTGATGTCATGTTTAGCAATCTATTTAAGAAAATATTTTCTATAATGTTTCATTGAATTTTTAATACTTTAAACATTATTACATTTGACACTTCATATTTTAAATAGAAGCCCCATTTTTATTTTTTAAAGAATGTGGATTATATTCATCAGTCTGCACATTTGAGAAATCCTCGTAAAGAAAATGTATTTTTCAGCATGGATTGAACCCGCGTTCTCTTTTCTATGTGGAAAATTCCTGCTTCATCTAGTCTGCTTTACCGCACTGCCACAAAGAACATCACAGCGAGTGAAATATTGTATTTTCCCTTTTAAAGGAACGTATATCCACATGTGCGTTGTGGTGCAGTGGATATCGGCTCGGAACGAGAAATCAGGGAGCAGAGTTCGAATTCCAGTTGAATTCATTGCATTCACTTACGCGCAAAATACCCTTGGGAAAGGCATTAGTCCGTCTCTTCCTTCCAGTTATGGGTCAAATAACAGGACAGATTGCCTACCGCAGAAAGCAATGGCAACCCACTGCGGGATAATCTTCTGCCCAGTCAGTCATGTCTCTTTCGTGACATGATCGCCCAAGCGTTTTTCACGTGTGGCACTTAACTGACTGACTGATATCCACATAGATCATTTTTTTCAAAAGCCCCCCCTTTACATACACCCTTGTGCAAATTAATTGAAATAGCTGCTTTAGTTTTCTTTCTGTAGCCATACGGTACGTTTTTAACCCACTGGAGTGACAGGGTGTAATCGATTTCTATTTTTTCCTCAGATTAGGTCATTTGCAATAGTGTGCAGTAATATGAATCTATTTTGCATCAACCATTATTGCATCAGATTTTAGACCCACTGGGGTGACAGGGTGTAACCGATTTTTTCCTCATATGAGGTCATTTGCAGTGGTGAGCCATAATATGAATCAATTTTCGGGGTGTATGATAAAATTTTGATTCACCCCGAAAAATATTGCGTCATCCGTGATTGCATCAGACTTATATCACGCCCAGACACTATTGTCTTGACTGTCGATTAGATGTCCTACGGTCATTGTCTGCGATGGACATTACGTACGAAAAATTGTAACACTGCGCGAACACACTGGCAAACCTTACAGAGAGATACCAGATATTGTTGGTGTCCGTCAGTGGTGGTCTGTGAGTCGTGTCATCAAGGTGAGAAACAAACTGGATCGGAACGTATAAAGAAAAATGCGATCAGAAGAGAAAAACAACATTAAGAGACGACGTGTACGCGATCAGGGATAATGTGAAAGATCCTAGGAGGACATTAATCATTTTGTTTCATTTAATTTGCACAAGGATCTATCTATCAATCTCAGTCCAAAACTTAAGTCAGAAGAGAAAAACAACATTAAGAGACGACGTGCACGTGATCAGGGATAGTGTGAAAGACCCTAGGAAGACATTATTTATTTTGTTTCATTTAATTTGCACAAGGATCTATCTATCAATCTCAGTCCAAAACTTAAGTCAGAAGAGAAAAACAACATTAAGAGACGACGTGCACGTGATCAGGGATAGTGTGAAAGACCCTAGGAAGACATTATTTATTTTGTTTCAGTTAATTTGCACAAGGATCTATCTATCTCATTCGAAAACTTAAGTCGGAAGAGAAAAACAACGTTAAGAGACGACGTGTATGTGATCAGGGATAGTGTGAAAGATCCTAGGAAGACATTATTCATTTTGTTTCAATTGATTTGCACAAGAATCTATCTATCTATCTATCTATCTATCTATCTATCTATTTAACTCAGTCCAAAACTTAAGTCGGAAGAGAAAAACAAAATTAAGAGACGACGTGTACGTGATCAGGGATAGTGTGAAAGATCCTAGGAAGACATTATTCATTTTGTTTCAATTAATTTGCACAAGTGCCCTAAATATAAACAAAGCAACTTATAAAGAATGGATTTGTTTGAAAACCGACATTTTTATTGCTTCAAACAAAATACGAATTGTCCGTTATAATAAGAGGCAAGCGGACTTAGTAATTTGACACAGTAGACAGCCACCAGGATCTGCTGGAGAAAGAAATCATTATTTCCATAGAGCATGTGACAGAGAAAAGCATGAACTACTTTTTAAAATCTGGTTGACCATCATGGGGGAAGGGTTCTAACAGGGGACGGAAAGTCAGTCACTGAGATCCGAAAACGCATTGACATACGTGATACACACTTGGGCGATCATGTCTCAAAAGAGACATGACTGACTGAGCAGAAGATTTTCTCGCAGTAATATGCTATTATTTGCTGCAGTAGACTAGTTGCCAACCAAGGTTATAGAACCCACTCTGTTCTTTTATTTAACATCAGCTGGATGAAGAGACGGGTTAAAACTTTTCCCAAGGGTCTTTGCACGTAAGTGAATGCAACGAATTCAACTGGAATTCGAACTCGGCTCTACGGCTTACGTTCATGAAAATTAAAGATTGATTTTATTTCTTTCTTTTTTTATCAATTCACCCCAAACAAGGCGAGTGGAATTCGAACTCGAATCTCTCATTTCTCGTTCCGAACCAATATTCATTGCACCACCCACGCACATCCACCAAATAAAATATTCGCCCATTTTGGAATCCTTTTTTTTTTTTTTTTCTATTTTTACATTTTCATTGAATGTTGTGATTTTTAAAACTGAAATAAAAAAAGGATCCGAAAATGTTTAATTTGTATATATTTAGTCCTGAATTTAAAATTTTTCGCTTTCTGACATAATTAACAAATATTTTGAACTTTTCTATATTTTCTGAGATTCATCCGTAGGACAAAAAAATGAATAAAATTACAAATAAAAAAAAAACAACTACTGCAATGTGATAGTCAAACATCGTTAAAATTAACATGATAGTTTAACCTTTGACATCGTAGTTAACATGAACTCCTCTATGACGATACATGATGATACGACAAAATTCAATGCTTCAATAGACTAACATTTTCCATGAATGTGCTTGCCTACTTGAAGAAAGTCTCTCTAATAATAATAATTATTCAAACAACACATCCAATGATTTTATAATCACTACTTTATCATGCCGGTTAATATGTCATTTGCCCAATAATGGCTCTAACAAAGACAAAAAAAAACAAACACTTCGATAAATCCTTATCAACAACAAAAAATACTTCTTTTTATCAATTTTCAAAATAAACTATTTCTTTAATCCTCTCACCCCAAGCAAGTCGGTACCGCCACTGATGCGCAGGGGGCTACATAAGAATAAAAGTTTAGATACGAGGAGAGTAAAGACGGACCAGTTACAGGGGGTGTCAGAGAAAAGACAAGAGAAGGATGGGAACACAGGTGTGATAATAGGTGCAAAGGTAGAGAGAAAGGAAAATAACAAGATACACAGGGTGATGTAGAAAGAACAAGAGTGAAGTGGATAAGAGATGGGAATTGACATTGCATTTAAATTCCTGGAGGTTGTAACCATCAGGAAAACAAGTATATGGAAGGGAGTTCCACCAGCGGGAAGTGCGAGATAAAAAGCTGCTGGAGTAAAATTGTCAGCTGCACTTGGTTGATCTAACTGTTAATGGGTGGGGCCTTATTGCCAAGTCTGGTTTCACGAGTAAACTCCTGTAGCAAGGGCACCAGTGGCTTAAGTTCGTTGGAGCAGAAGCCATGAAAATATTTATAGAATAGACAGAGGGAAGCCACATCCCGCCGGTGATAAAGTGGCTGGAGTCGAACCACCAAGTCGGAACCTATCACGTTACAGATTCTCCATTGGAGCCTGTCAAGGACACTGAGATGAACAGCAGGGGCGCCTGACCAGATATATTCTATGCACGGCCGGATGGTTGATTTGTATCTGTGCAAGATGGATTCAGGCGGAAACAAACTTCCTGGCCCGACACAGTGACCCAACTTTCCTAGCAGTGGATTTAGCTATTGACTCAAAGTAATGATTCCGGAAGATAGGGTAAGGCCGAGGAGGTGCAGTATATTTCTCTCAGGGAGACTCGCTTGGTTCATGCTTATGGAGAGCAGGAGAGGTTGCCCGTGATGTTTAGCTCATAAAATTAAACGATACTAAAATCAGTAGAAAAGACCCAATTAAAACTTTATCAAATTTTAAACCGTCGAATACACAACTCTTGGCTCTTGGCTTCGGTTTAAAAGTAGCCACCAGATTTCCGAAAAATGACATTACGGATTTTATTATTACTAACGACCAACGATTTCAGTAAAGGATATATATATATATATATATATATATATATATATATATATATATATATATATATTCAGCGTTTCAAAAACAAACAGCAAAACTACACTTCTCCGCCGATATATGAAAGTCCCGAAAAATATTAAGAGCAATAAGAATGTGCAGCCTCTAATGTTTACCTACAGAAGAATTATATACAGAAATCAAATATTACATATAGGTTTTTTAATCATTTCACTACAAGCAAAGTGAGAATGCCACTAGTACGTAGGGTGTTACGGGGGAAGTGTGAGGTTTGCGGTTAAGTTTTTTTTATTTACTTTTTCTTGTGTTATTATAGTTTTCTTTTCGGGACTTAAATTATGTAGAAATTGTTCGAATGTTCTGTGTGTCTGTTAATTTCGGCTGTTCGTTTAGCCATCAGATATTTTCTATTCTGAGCACTTTAACCAATAAATACAGCATACCATAAAATTATTTTTTATCATATTTCTTGAGAGCACGGAAATATTTTCGGAGGATGTGCGTGGGTGGTGCAGTGGATACAGGCTCGGGACGAGAAATCGGGAACCGAGGTCGAATTCCAGTTGAATTCATTGCATTCACTTACGCGCAAATACCCTCGGGAAAAGCATTAAACCGTAACTTCCCTCCAGTTATAGGTTAAATAACAGGACAGATTGGGTTCTATAGCATTGGCTGGCAACCACTCTACCACAGAAAGCAATGGCAACCTACTACGGGATAATGTTTTGCCCAGTCATTCATGTCTCTTTCGAGACATGATCGTCCAAAGCATGTATCACGTATGGCACTTAACTGACTGACTGAATATAATAGTTGGAAACATAATTTCTTCTACTGGGCATAAAGTGGGGGATCGGTTTCCTATTCTTATAAAGTAATAAACTGATTCCCCACTAATTACTACTTATTAATATAATTATATACTTTATCTCTTCTCACTTTCTTTTTTAAAATATGAACCTGAATTCCAGTTGAATTCGTTGCATTCACATCCGCGCAAATACCCTAGGGAAAGTTATTAATTCGTCTCCTCACTTCAGTCATGGGTTAAATAACAGAACAGATTGAGTTCTATAGCCTTGGCTGGCAACCAGTCTACCGCAGAAAGTAATGGCAAACTACTTCAGGACAATTTTCTGCCCAATCAGCCATTTCTTTTTGGAGACATGATCGTGCAAAGCGTGTATCACGTATGGCACTTAACTGAATATTCTCGGAACGAGAAAAAGGAGAGCCAAGTTCGAATTCCAGTCAAATTTGTTGCATTCACTTAAGCGAATATATCCTTGGAAAATGTATTAATCCGTCGTTTCTCTCTCTTGATATAGGTTAAATAACAGAACAGATTGGATTTTATAACCTTGGTTCGTAACTAGTTTACGGCAGAAAGTAATGGCAAACTACCGAGGGAAAATCTTATGCCCAGTTAGTCATGTCTTTTTCGAAACATGAGCGCCCAAATGTATATCACGTATGATCCTTAACTAAATGAGACAGAATATTCTCAGAACTAGAAATCGGGGAGCCGAGTTCGAAATCCAGTTGAATGCGTTGCATTCACTTTCACGCAAATACGCTTGAGAAAGGTAGTAAAGCGTCACTTCTCCCTCTAGCTAAGAGTTAAATAAAAGGATAGATAGGGTTTATAGCCTTGTTTGGTAACCAGTCTATCGCAGAAAGTATTGGCAACCTACAGCTAAAACAATATTCTGCCTAGTCAGAGGGACATGATCGCTCAGATGTGTATCACGTATGACACTCGACTGACTGAATATAACACTAAGTGGAAAAAAAGTTCCTGTGCGGCCGAAATTGACGATTTTTAAGTTTTCTCTCATCATGCTTCCATTTGGTCAAAAGACCGAACAATATACAATAAAAAGTTTTATTATCAATATTATATCTGTTGTTTGTTTGCTATTTTTTATCTCACAAATTTCATTCACTGGCCTATCATACCTATTTCTCTCTCTCTCTCTCTCTCTCTCTCTATATATATATATATATATATATATATAAACTTATTTATGAATGGAACTTTGTGTGTGTGTGTGTGTGTGTGTGTGCGTGTGTGTGTATCCGTTACCTATAGACTCCAAAACGGCTGAACCGATTTTCTTGAAAATTTACACAGTTGTACTATAAGCGTCTGCGAGTGTTCTTAGCTAGGTTTTGTTTCGAAGTACCCCCGATAAATATCGAAAATCGATAATCGAAAAAATCGGGTTATAGAAGGAGTGGTCCGATTTTAATCAAATTTGATACAGTCATAGGCAAAAACATAAGAAACTATATTCAGAAGTTTCAAGGTTGCAGTTCTTACAATAATGCAGAAAATCGATTATATATATATATATATATATATATATATATATATATATATATATATATAAGGCAAGATGTTTGTGTGTGTGTGTGTCTGTTTATCTGTCTCTATGTCCTTTATACAAATCCACAATTTTTATCCGATTCTCACCAAACTTCACACAAATATTCTTTTGGCTGAGTCTGAGCTCCAGGATCATGGATTAGTTTTAAAGCTTTCATTACACCCGAGCAACGCCGGACTACACTGCTAGTAGATACATATATGTAATTAATTGTTTGAACATTATTTTTTTATCGATACTCGTATTTAAGTAGATATTCTGTTTTTAATTAAACAGTATTATATATTTGTATCTACTGGCCTGATTATTTACGATAAATTGTTATTACGAAAATTATGTAGATAGGGGTTGCAGGTTCGAATCCTGACGATCAGCTTTCCTTGGTGATCCGTTTACGTGAAACGTAGATAGGTCTGTCTGGCTCACTTTGTATACTTTACTTATTCCGCTCGACCTAAGTATTGAGAGCTTTTTTGTTAGTTGATTACTTGTGTCGGGGTTTTTTCTTTCGGCTCCGTGCTGACTCGGTCCGAACTCTTTTGACTGGTGTTCATGTTCTTAGCTCTTTCCTTTTTTAAAAAACATTTTTCCCTTCTTCCTTCTTCGTAGATCCGTGAAAGGTTTTTTGACACGAGTATAGGTATTATCTCTTTTATATATATATATATATATATATATATATATATATCCGTCTATGTCCTCCGTCTATGGCACGACTCGGGGTTTCATGCGTTATGCCATCATCAGCTCAGCCAGTCAGTTAAGTGCCGTACGTGAAACACAATTGGGTGATCATGTCTCGAAAGAAACATGACTGTCTGGGCAGAAGATTATCCCGCAGTAGTTTGCCATTACTTTCTGCGGTAGACTGGTTGCCAGCCAAGGCTATAGAACTCAATCTGTTCTGTTATTTAACCCATAACTGGAGTGAGGAGACGAATTAATAACTTTCCCTAGGGTATTTGCGCGGATGTGAATGCAACGAATTCAACTGGAATTCAGGTTCATATTTTAAAAAAGAAAAACTAAATGACCCTAAAAATTGAAGACATTTTACAATAATGCCCGCACGAAACTTAGAAACTTTGGCATTACTGAAATAACGCCACTCAACAAAGCGACAGGTTTTTCTACATTAATTCTATTAACGTCCTATCTTTATCTTGATATCAAGCACTTTATGAAAAAAAATGCTTGCCTAAAATGCCTTTCCACCAATAAGCTACTGAAAAAAAGCAGCAATTTTAGCACTAAACATCATTTAAATTTGAATGAGTGAGTTTTGTTTAACGGCATATCAACACCTCTATGGGTTACTCAATGCCGAAAAGGTAGGATTTTAAGATATTTTTTACATTTTTTTTATAATCGTGTGGCCCCAAGCAAGGCATTTTACTGCCACTGTTGTGCAGGGGGTTACATAGGAGGGAAGTTATGAAAAAGAATGACAGGTTATAGTGGGTGTCAGGAAGTGGGTAAGAGAAGGATGAGAATACTGATGAGAGTGGGGTGGTCGGAGGAAAAAGCATGACATAGAGGATGTAAGTTAGTGAGACAGGAGATGACTATTGACTTTACATTTGAATTCTTGAAGATTGTAGCTGTCGGGAAAGCAAGTAAGCAGAAGGAAATTCCACAGGCGGGAAATGCAAGAGAAGAAGCTGCTGTAGTAGAATTTCCGTTTACATTTTGTTGGTTTCACAGTAAAAGTGTGCGACCTAGTTGCTAATCTTGTGGTTTCAGGAAAATACATACCAGTGAGCTAAGTTCATCGGAGCAGAAGCCGTGAAAGTATTTGTAGAAGAGACACAGGGAAATCACACTCCGTCGGTGAGAAAGCGACTGCATCCTAGCTGCTAAGTCGTGATCGATCACATTACAGAGTCTTCGTTGGATTTGGTCAAGGACACCTAGGTGGATTGCAGGAGCACCCGACCAGATATGGCAGCAATATTCAATGCACGGGCGGATTTGTATATGTACAGGATTGTTTCAGGCTGAAAAAAACTTCCTGGCCCTACACAGAGAACTGACCTTATTAGCAACGAATTTAACTATAGATTCTATAAAGTTATTCCCCTTGAAGTTTGATGTGAGAGTTAATCCGAGGAGGCGCAGTTATACTTTCAGAGAGACTAGCCTGAACCATGTTAATGGGAGGGAGGAATGATTTTCTCAGATAGTTAACAGATTGGAGCTTAATGTTTGGTTATAGTGATAATGTTGATTTAGTCAGATTTTGATGAAAAAGTTTTATTTTATTTTAATTTTTTTAGAAAACTGAAGATGTCTTTTACTTTTGTTTTCAAAAATGTATTGCTGGTCATATCTTTTTTCCTTCAAAAATGTATTGTGGGTAATATCTTTTCATTAAAAATGTATATTTTTCAATAAAATCTATTTTTATGTATATGTATTTCTATAAAAGTTTTTATACTTTCACAGTAATTTAACCCCAGTTTGGGGGATTAACTATTTTCCCATAGCTGGGGCCCTAACAGGTGCTACCACACCAGGTCAGAATGTAACTGAAACAACAGCAATTAAAGGTAGTTCCATGCTCCTCACAACCACTTCAGTAAAGTTCTTGCTGCCGAATGCAGTTTACAGTCATACTTAGGGCCATGATTACAATTTAACAATATATATATATATATATATATATATATATATATATATATATATATATATTTCAAGACCAAAATATACTCCTAAACAAATGAAGAGAGATCCTAAGTATGTGTCGCCATAGAAATAAGTATAAATTACAATAATTATCCTATTTCTGCAATCAGTCCCGATAAAAAATTTCTTTTTTTTTTTAAGTTGACCACGCAGTTACCTCCTCACTACTTACCACTAATAACCCTACGGTTAGGCCACATACCTCCAACTACCAAGAAATAATTACTACTAACTCTTTCTCCCAGCCCAACCCAATGAAAAGCAATACATCCCAACAACTTCCTTTACATAAACTAAGCTATGGACTTAGAATTTTTCCTCATTCTGTGTTTAGAAGGGGTTCGAAGAATGCATGCCTTAAAATAACATATCGAAAATGGTTATTTCCCCACTGAATTTACACATAAATAAAGAAATATCCGTTCCGTAAATTGAATTAGTTTGCACTGAGCTCTCTATTGGATAAGTTTTAATATTTTAACGATATTACTAGGATCCTCCTGGATTATTTACCAACCTTATCCTGGATTATTTACCAAAATTTCCCGCAATTTTACCGCCGCTATATATATATATACTAGCAGTATAGCCCGGCGTTGCTCGGGTGTAATGAAAGCTTTAAAACTAATCCATGTACCTGGAGCTCAGACTCTTTGGACGTTGGCATGAAAGACTAAAAAGCAATAGTTGTTTCCAGTTAAAGCGAAACCGTAGAGTGAAAGAAAAATGAATGGATGTAAGTCCAATTTTGATTTCTTGGTATCGATATCAAATAAGTTTTTTTTTCGTTGTAAACTGAATTTTGAAGGTTAAATAAGTCCTCTGAGTAAATGGTATCATGGCTGAGACTAAGAACTACAATTATACCTACTTAGAGCCAAACCCGAAGCAAAAACTAAAATAAAAGGGCTGAAAAAATCTAGACATATAGGCAGATAAACAGACACACACGCAAACATCTGGCCTTTTACATATATATATATATATATTATCGATTTTCTGCACTATTGTAAGAACTGCAACCTTGAAACTTTTGAATATCGTTTCTTATGTTTTTGTATATGAGTGTATCAATTTTGTTTAAAATCGGGCCACTCCTTCTATAACCCGATTTTTTGATTATTGATTTTCAATATTTATCGGGGGTACCTCGACACAAAACCTAGCTAAGAACACTTGCAGTCGCTTATAGTACAACTGTGTAAATTTTCAAGAAAATCGGTTCAGCCGTTTCGGAGTCTATAGGTAACGGACATACACACACAGACACACACACACACACACACATACACACACACAAAGTTCCATACGCAACAGAAAACTTTGGCTCGAATCTTCTATTTTCGTTTGAAGTGATTAAATCAGTTTAATCTTTATATCTTAGTAATTTTCCTCTCTGTTATTCAAAACGGCTTATAACAATAACGCTAGTTCTTTGATAAAACCCTATCATTCCTTTCTTTCAGCTTTAGGCAATGGAAAAAGAAAAGAAAATACTCACCGCCCATCAAACCCCTTCATCTTTTCTATAAATATAAATTCTCTTGAACACACGTCTCGGACAGGAAATACTCATAATTCCTTTGAAGAAAACCGTGTAGAAATTTGATATTTAAAAACACCAGACCTCCGTTTATACACCGTACATTCCCGTGTACGTGTCGACATCAGGCTTTTTATCATTATTTACAATTCTTGTTGTGTCTTGCGTAAGATATACTTTGCTGAGCGCCCAGTGAGAAACAAGATCATTGCATGAGTGAACTGGCTGGTAAGTTGAGTCCGTTACACAAAACAAGCGACACACGTCCACGCTGATACTTAGGTTTTTGTTCTTTGTTTTTTAGTATATCAACTCTTCATGAGTCATTTGAGGCCAAAATTTAATTTTCTTGGAAGCAATAGTAATTTTTGTTACAATGGTTATTTCTTTTTCTTTTACAAAAATTGTATTTCTGATTTTCTTTTTCTTTAAAAAAATGTATTTCAGTATTTGCTTTTTTTTGTTACAAAAAATGTATTTCTGGTCATTCCTTTTCATCTACTAAACATGTATTTCTTTTATTTTATTTCATTTCTTTTATTTAACAAAAAAATTTTCGTTTTTTTTTTTTTATTTTACGAAAACTATATATCGGGTCATTTCTTTTCTTTTACAAAAAAATTTATTTCTTGTCATTTCTTTTTATTTACAAAAAATATATTCCGGTACATTTATCCCAAGATGGGATCGATCACATTACAGATTCTCCGTTGGATTTGGTCGAGGACACCTAAGTGGATAGCAGGAGCACCCGATCAGATATGGCAGCAATATTCAATGCACAGGCGGGTGGTAGATGTGTAGATGTGCAGGACTGTTTCGGGCGGAAAAACTTCCTGCCCCTAGACAGAGAATCGACTTTCTTAACAGCGGATTTAGCTATGGAAATATAGTCATTCCACTTGAGGACTTATGTGAGAGTCAGGACATAGGCATTGGCGTCAGATCAGCTGGGAGTATTCAGACCAGTCCTGAAGATCTTGACCGCTAAGTAAATTAACCGTTTATTTCTAATTCTGTGGATACGTGTGTATGTGTAACCCCATAAATACACACACACACACACACACACACACACACACACACACACACACACACATATATATATATATATATATATATATATATATATATATATATATATATATATAATTTTGAAAGATGTACGTTGCTGAGGAAATGTAAAATCTCTTAGGGATTTTATGTCAAAATGTTCATTCAATATTTTTGAATTTTGAAAATTTATTTTACTTCATATATATATATATATATATATATATATATATATATATAAAAAAATTTAAAAGCCAAATATTACCTTCTGTAGACAGCTAAATGGGGAGTAGATGGAGTTCTAGTGGTTTAGACGATAAACCAATAGTACTATTCTAGGTACCTCGACTTTTCGGCATAAATTTTCGATACCTACTTTTAAAATGAAATTTTTAAAATAAAAAAAAACATTCTTGGAGATTTCATTTTAGATTTAATTAAAAGCTTAATGATTAAAATTATTATTTCCATTAAGTAAAAAATTCTGGTGTATTTCAGACATAAATGACATAAATTTGAAAATCAAATTTACTTTCGATTTCTTCAATTTTTTTTATAGCGGCCATTTTCTTAATTTTAAGAAATGTGAAAACAAACAAAAATTCACCGATTTTAAAAATATTTCAAAAGATTTCTGACACTTTATTTTAGTAAAATTAAAAAAATTGAAAGTTAAATTAATCTGATTTTAAAGAAATATTATTTATAGCATAAAAAGTAATATACAACAAATTATTAACGATTGGTCTTGTTCATCTGATCGAAGGTTTGACGGACTGTTTACTTATTAGGCAATGACAGGTTGTACGCATGACCAAAAACGACAATTTTCCTAAATCTAAGTGAAGGGACAAAATTCTTAAATTATGTAACCGTTTCAAAATAATGGCAATTTCAGTCTACCATACATGAAAATAAGGTAAAAATAAAATTATTTTAAAAACAGGGAAGCGTAACTACGTTTATTAATCTTTGCAATTTTGAACTCGTAAATTTCGTTGTCATTTAATTACTATATCACATCCAATAAATACCCCAATACAGAATTTTACACGATTTTAAACTATTATAGTAAAAATGTAAAAAAAATGAAAAACTTCTTGTAAAAATTCATTATTCATCAGAAAAATTTTATTTCTTCAGACAATAATGTCCTTAACATTACTTATTGGCAAAAACAATTAAACGCTTTTCTAATTAAGTAACGTCATAGTTTTATTGGATTTATTATTTTCCAATTCAGAGCAGATTTTCAGTTAAATAGTACAATTTTTACAATTTTAAAAAAAAAAGTAACTAATTAACAATCTCCAATGATTCCTACTTTTAACAAAAAAATAATTTCAAGAAATAAGAAGCTTATGTGCGAAATTTAATTACATTAAGTAAGTGGAAGGTAAAACATTAAAAAAAAAATTACCAAGATTTAAAAAAAGATTATTTCATTCATTTGTGAATAAGTTCTGAAAATTTAATTAAAATCGGACAATTATTTGATTTTTACAAAAATTTTCAAATAAATGTGTTTTTCAAAAAAGCGCAAAAAAATCAATGTTAAAATTTATAGGCGGCGATGACGTAAACAAAACAAGCATTTTAACCAAAATTTCGAACGTGTTAGAAAGGATTTAAAAAAATCAAAAAGTTATTAAAAAATTCTTTGATCTTTCCTCTTAATAATAACATCAACATTTTGACAATAAAATTTTATTTTTGTTAAGTTTGTGGCCTTTTTCGTTACGCTATGCTGTTTTCCCGCGAAATCGTGGAGGTTCCTTCTGGTCTAACCCATTATAACTCCATCTACTCCCACTTCATTGTCTGGATAAGGTAATATTTGTTATATATATATATATATATATATATAAACAAAATAAAAAATAAAATAATAAAAAAAATAAATGTCAGGGGACTCAAAACCGTAAAACCTTGGATCCTCTTCCACGGCTTCTGCTCCGATGAACTTAGATCACTAGTGCCCCCTAAATACGTATTTGAACGAGATACTAGATTAGCAACTAGATCCCACCCGATAAAATGCAGCCGTAACTTCTACTCCAACAGTTTCTTTCCTCGCACTTCCCGACTGTGGAATTCTCTACCAAACGATTGCTTCCCCGACGGCTACAATCTCCAGGAGTTTAAATGTAAGGTCAATAGACACCTCCTAACACACTAACCTGCTCCCATTCTATCAAACACTCTTCCCATCTGCCCAACCCTCATCCTCGGTATCCTTACTCATCTGTCACCTTCCTCCTGACATTCCCTATGTCTAACTACTCCTTCTCTTTACCTTCCCCTATGTAGCCCCATGCGCAATAGTGGCAGTGGAATGCCTTGCTTGGGGTGAGATGATTAAAAAAAAAAAAAAAAAAAAAAACCTGTATATATAAATATTGCTCTTCAGAAATTAATTGAGTTCTTTCAGTGACTGGCGTGTGTATACCCCGCTTATATACAGCACGCTAAAATTTCCCTTCTCGGAGTCATACACCAATGGCTTAGGGGTTAGCGACATCGACTGACACTAAATCAGTCCAGTTTCGATCCCGGCCAGAAGCAAGTGGATGTCTACTCACACTAATGAGACTGCGAAACAAGCTTACATGTGGATAACGAATATATTTATATATATATCATTCGCTATCTTTTGCAAACTGTAAATCGCCTGATGAAATAACATTGATAGTATCGAAACACGTCAGCTATTGTGCGGCGGTAAAAAAATATTTCTATAATAATAAAATTTTTTCTATATAAAATGATAATAATTATTATAATAATAATAATATTACATATATTTATTAAGAATATTATTATTATTATCCAACGTCTAAAGCACAACTCGGATTTTCATGCCCGATGCAATCATCAGGTGCATATTATGAACTGACCGTTACTAGGATTGAATTTTTATTTTAGCTACTAGCGTTGTTTAAGTTCGTTATAAATTATAAATCTGTGATTTATATAAAAGATTAAAGAATATGAATATATATATGTGTGTGTGTACGTGTGTGTGTGTGTGTGTGTGTGTGTGTGTAAAGTTTCAAATTTAATCAAAATATATCTATAAAAAGAATAGTATAAATAAAGACCAAACGTTTACGTGCTTGCGCTGTTCATGCACCTGATGATTGCATAGTGCATGAAATTCCGAGTCGTGCTATAGCCGTTGGACCATATGCACATTTATTAATATAGAAATTTCATTGCTCTGTAATATTACATCAAGCACTGTTTTATTAATACCATAAAAACACTTATGTATGTGTATGTACTTACGTATATATCCATATGTATATTTATTGAAAGCTATATTTTTTATTAGTTTGCCTTCTTTACAGTGTTCCTTTCTTCGCATTATGCCTGAGTATACTTTTACACACACACACACACACACACACACACACACACACACACACACACACACACACACACACACGTGTGGGTGTAGGGGTGTAGTAATTTTCTCTTAGCAATCAACTTCCTGAAGACGATCTTGGATAAGATTGAAAGTACCTGGGAAAATAAAACGAATGAAAACAATTACAGAGCCTTTCTTGCTATTTTTTTTACAAGAAAACTTATTCGTGACTACAGGAGGATTAACGTGAAAAAAATAGAAATGACATGTCTAAATTATTTTATCAAACATGCATAAATGGGGATCAGTCAGTCAGTTAAGTGCTATACGTGATATACGCTTGGGCGATCATGTCTCATAAGAGACATGACTGACTGGGCAGACGATTATCCCACAGTAGGTTGCCATTACTTTCTGCGGAAGAGTGGTTGTCAGCCAAGGCTATAGAGCCCAATCTGTTCTGTTTTTTCATTCATATCTAGAAGGGGACGAGCTGTATTATATTATTAAGTCGTAAATAGTGAGAGATCACTTTATTGCTTCATAACAACAGAAAAATCGATCTCCCACTTTATGCCCAGTAGAAGTTTAAATTGTTTCCAACTATCATATTCAGTCAGTCAGTTAAATGCCATACGTGATACACGCTTGGGCGATCATGTCTCGAAAGAGACATGACTGACTGGGCTGACGGTTAGTCCGCAGTAAGTTGCCATTGCTTTCTGCGGTAGACTGGTTGCCGACCAAGGCTATAGAACCCAATCTGTCCTGTTGTTTCCCCCATAACTGGAGGGAAGAGAAGGATTAATACCTTTCCCATGGTATTTGCGACCCCTATCAACAGAGGGAAAGCCACCAATTGATCTGGCGCGTCTTAGATTCTTAGGTTCAAATCCTACCAAATGTCACATAATTTCGTAACAAAGTTTTATCGTAAATAATCAGACGGGTAGAAATAAATATATAATACTGTTTGATTATGAACAGAATATCTACTTAAATACGAGTATCGATGAAAAATATTGTTCAAACAAATCATTACAAATTGTCGGTTGTTTATAAGCAGTTTCGTTAATCTTCGTTAATTTCCGTAACATGATGATTATCGTAAATAATCAGGCCGGTAGAAATAAATATATAATACTGTTTGATTATAAACAGAATATCTACTTAAATACGAGTATTGATCAAAAATAATGTTCAAACAAAATAATTATGTGTATATATATATATATATATATATATATATATAGTTCGACAATCACGCAAATCGATAGCTGATCAGTATCGACGGCTGAGTCACGGTAGAAAAGGTGTATGGTTTTGTAAGACCCAAAACTCCTATTCATCCTGGGTTAAAAAACATCACTTATAATGGATGTCAGGCCAACTAAGAGATATAGTTCATGGAATATATATATATATATATATATATATATATATATATATATATATATATATATATATACTACCAGCCATAATTATTAGGCTACGTCAGTTTTTTTAAAAGAAATGATGTATTTTATACTATTTTTAAGTGGATAATTCTAAATACAAGTAAAATGGTTCTTTTGTTATTGTTACTATGTAAAGTTTTACAATGCACAGACGCAAAAATGAACTCGTTTGAATCACCCAAATTTTCTTCATTTTTTCATTAATGAAACTGCAAAATAGATAATTACTAAATATTTATAAATCCCTTTGATGCACATGTTATTGTGCAGTATTAACAAAAGAACCATTCTATTTTCATTAAGAATTATCCACTTGGCAATAAATACTAAAAAATAGTATGAAATACATCATTTTTTTAAAACACTGGTGTAGCTTAATTAATTATGGCCGGTAGTGTATATATATATATATATATATATATATATATATATATATATATATATATATATATATATATGTATGTATGTATGTGTGTGTGTAAAATAAAAAATCTATGTTCTTATAATCTATGTGTTTATATATATATATATATATATATATATATATAAACATGTTACGGAAATTAACGAATTTTAACGAAACTTGGTTATAAGCAACCGACAATTTATAATGAATTATTTTGAACATTATTTTTACCAATACTCGTATTTAAGTAGATATTCTGTTTTTAATTAAACAGTATTTTTATATTTATATCTACCGGCCTGTTTATTTACGAATAAATAAATAAAAAAAATTATCGTAAATAATCATGCCGGTAGATATAAATATAAAATACTGTTTAATTAAAAAAGAATATCTACTTAAATACGAGTATCGGTAAAAATAATGTTCAAAATAATTCATATATATATATATATATATATATATATATATATTAATCGTATCACCCCGAGCAAGGCGGTAACGCCACTGATGTGCAGGGGGCTACGTAATAGTGAAAAGATTGGAAAAGAGAAAGCCGGAAACGACATCCTAAACAGGAAACAAGGGATGATATGAACACATAGAATATTTTTATCTATTACTTTTTTTATTAAATACAAGCAATTTTAGGTTATGCCTGATGATTGTCACGTGCATGAAACTTTAAGCAACATTCTGCTTCGAGGTGCGTCGATAACCAAACAAACCTGAATAGGGCTTTTAAGCAGAGATCCACAGCATTGACGGTTCTTCTTAAGGGGACGCAGGCTCGAATCCTGCCGTAGAGCTCATATGTTTCTCTGGTAAGATTTCTCGAATATTTCAACCGGCAGACAAAATAAATATACTGCTTAATAAATAAACAGAGCGTTTACTCAAATACGAGTATCCATTATAAATAATTTTTATGTAATAATACTAGTAATATATATGCTCGTGTGTGTGTGTATTCGTGCGTGTATGTGTGTATGAGACTTCACTAATTTTTATGGGTTACTGAAAAGTCCTCAGTCTAACAAACATGGTATTCTAAACAGTATTATTATTATTTTTTTGGTTTTCACTCCTTCTTGTAATCTGAGCACCAATTTTATCAGATATTTTTCCCCAATGAACTCATGAGCGGGTAAATTATACCCCAAGGAAAGGTAAAAGTTGTTAGGGGTTAGAGATTATTTGAGTGGGAGGGTAGATTGATGAATTCGGAACGACGATTTGGGGCTGATTGCGAAAGATGTCTAAGAGTAAGAGGAGAGGAGCAAGAAGCTGGTGAGGAACAAAGGCTAAAAAGGGTGAAGGTTTGCTTTATTTCTTTGCGGTTAGGGCGAGGCTGACACCTCTTACCACACGCGGTGCACATCCGAAAAGAGTCCGAGACAATAGGTTTAGCAGATAATAATGGAAAACAACTAGAATGGCAGCAACAGGCTATGATTCAGACGGTTCTGGGAAAATGGGTGTGAGGGAAAAGGGAAGGAGGGTGCGGGAAAGAGTAACAGAGCGCACCTCCCAAGACAACATAAGGTAACTTCAGTTTTTCCATGTAAGGTGAGCCGGCAAAAAGCCAGATACCAGATCGTAAACCAACCAAGCAGACACGAAAGCAGATAGATAGATAGATAGATAGATAGATAGATAGATAGATAGATAGATAGATAGATAGATAGATAGATAGGAACAGGCTTAAATAGATAGATAGATAGATAGATAGATAGATAGATAGATAGATAGATAGATAGATAGGAACAAGCTTAGATAGATAGATAGATAGATAGATAGATAGATAGATAGATAGATAGGAACAGGCTTAGATAGATAGATAGATAGAGAGATAGATAGATAGATAGGAACAAGCTTAGATAGATAGATAGATAGATAGATACATAGATAGATAGATAGATAGATAGATAGATAGATAGGAACAGGCTTAGACAGATAGATAGATAGATAGATAGATAGATAGATAGATAGATAGATAGATAGATATGATATGAACAGGCTAGATAGATAGATAGATAGATAGATAGATAGATAGATAGATAGATAGATAGATAAGAACAGGCTTAGATAGATAGATAGATAGATAGATAGATAGATAGATAGATAGATAGATAGATAGATAAGAACAGGCTAGATAGATAGATAGATAGATAGATAGATAGATAGATAGATAGATAGATAGATAGATAGATGGTCGTATTTTCTGATGCCGTCATGCAAAAACGGATGATAGGCTCGGAAATAATGAGAACTAGCGGCTGTGAATATCTAATTACAAATGGAATGGTGCGCTTAGAACTTGGAATCCATAAACCAGAAATGTAACCATTTCTGTTGCAAAGGAAACACCGAGAGCTTCGCAGCGAATAAAAACGGAGATCT
>JBBBDQ010001227.1:1010000-1070000 GCA_037127315.1 Ascarosepion bandense
ACTAGACGCGCGCGCACAATTGGGTGAATGAAAACGGCACCAAAAAATAAATTGAATGACCCCCGAATAATTTGCGGAAAAAGTTTTTACACACACACAAAAAAAAAAAAGAAATAGAATATAAACAATCGCCAATCATCTCTTCCCAACCCCTGTTTCTATTTAGCCGACAACGGAACGGAAGTTTCGTCCAATTTCTGTAAGTAGCAATTTGCAAAGAGTTTTCTTCTTATCATTAATTTGCGTCTCTGGTTGGCAATATCATTTCGCTCCAATCGGAGTTTCAAGTTTGTGGCTATTCAAAATGTCTTTGTTCGCTTCTCACTGAAGCTTTACGGAAACTGCCGAACGTTGGTCTTTGTGTGTGGTGGGTAACTGGCGGCGGCAGTAAGTCGTCTTCCCTGTCTTAGCTCAGCGCAACCACTCGTCTCTGGCTTCCCGGGGCTCTATTTTTATACTTATCCCTACTACAACGGTGTAGGGGATGACGAACTCGGCTCTCCGATTTCTCATCCCGTACCGATATCCACTGCACCACAACGCACAGATAAATGGTATTCGGGTCTTTAAAGACTTTTTGGTTTCTTTTGCTTTTCATACCCTTTAGTAGCATATTTTTAGTAGCATATTTTTTAGTAGCATATCAATCACTATAGCTTATTTAATGCCGAAATCGAATTATTTTTAACGCAATTTTATGACTTCAACAAACTATATTTTAAACCTGATTATATGCCTTTAGGGGTGCGTTATGGTGCAGTGGATATCAAATCGGATCGACAAATCGGGTTGCCAAGTTCCAATTCAAGTTGAACTCCTTGCATTCACTTACGCACAAATAACCTTGGGAAAAGTATTAAGTGGACTCTTCTCTCCAGTCATGGGTTAAATAATAAGACAGATTGGGTTCTATAGCCTTGGTCGGCAACCAGTCTACCACAGAAAGCAATGGCAACCTGCTGCGGGGTAAATTTCTGCCCAGTCAGTCCTGTCTCATTCGAGACATGATCGCCCGAAGCATGTATCACGTGTGGCATTTAACTGATATGCAGATAAATTATATTGGTAGTAATTCTATTATGAATACGTACTGTTGGTAATTCTGCTATAAATAGGTACTGTTAGTAATTTTGTTATAAATAAGTATTGTTACTAATTTTCTTATAATTAGGTATTGCTGGCAATTTTAAATAAATGATGAAAAACAACAAATCTTTCTGCCAATATCAACGAAAGAACAGGGAAAATTGAAATTTAGTTAATGGAATATCAGAAATATATGAAATTCCTCCCAGAACTTCCGAAAATACTTGAAAATTTGAAGAAGTCATTAATAAGAATAACTGCGTGTAAGTTGACCTTAAGAATTTTAGTACAAAATTCTGAGATGAGACTAACCTTATAAGTCGACCAGCAAACATACAGTAAGATAACCGTATCCCAGATTTAGGCGTACCGGCAAATGAAGTATACAAGTCTACAGTATACAATAACCTGTGCAAAAACTACATAAGGGCAAACCACTTACCCGTATAGTGAGACATTGACTGTAATATCTTTCTGTATGAATTGTATAGAAAACTACCTACATTACACAGGTAATTACAGGTATAGTATACTGTGTCGGTATAATTTAACGAACATTTAATATTCCTCAGGTCCCCTGATAATCGCCTTAATGTCAAAATCAACTCATATAAAATATTAAGACCGTAAAATACACACCTTACCAGGTAGTTTTTTTTATAGTACTGCTTTGTGCGTTGTGGTGCAGTGAATATCGGCTCGGAACGAGAAATTGGAGAGCCGATTTCAAATTCCAGTTGAATTCACTTACATACAAATACTCTGAGGTGAAACTTTCATCCTTTTAACGAACCCCTATTACATATGTTTTCTTCATGGCTGCCTGAGTTAAACGGCGCTTCAGACACTGTTTACACCTTTTTTTTTTTTTATAATCGCGCCGCCCCAAACAAGCCATTTTATTGTCACTGTTGATCAGGGGGTTACATAGGAGGTAAGAGAAAAAGTGACAGGTTACAGGGGGTGTCAGGATGAGGGTAGGAGAAGGGTAAGAATACTGATGAGAGAATGAGAGAGAGGATGCAAGTTAGTGAGATAGATTACTATTGACCTTACATTTGAATTCTTGAAGATTGTATCTGTCGGGAAAGCAAGTAAACGGAAGGGAATCCCACAGTCGGGAAGTGCGAGAGAAGAAGCTGATGGAATAGAATTTGCGTTTACATTTTATTGGTTTCACAGTAAAAAAAAGTGGGTCTTAGCTGCTAATCTTGTCGCTCGAGTAAATTCATAAATAGTGGGTACCAGTGAGCTAAGTTCATCGGAGCAGAAGCCGTGCAAGTATTTGTAGAAGAAACACAGGGAAGCCACATTGCGTCGGTGAGAAAGTGACTTTATCCGAGCTGCCAAGTCGGGATTGATCACATTACAGATTCTCCGTTGGATTTTGTCAAGGACCCCTAGATGGATAGCAGGAGCACACGATCAGATATGGCAGCAGCATTCAATGCACAAGCGGGTACTTAGTGTATCGTCTGTTGTAAGCGACGTGTGCTGTAGCATTAATAGAATACTGAATTTGTGTTCTTCCTGCGCCGTGTCCCTTCAAGATGTAGGCGATCATAGACTTCCACTTTCCCCTGTCCCTTGTCACTTTTAATTTTTTTTCTTCTTGTTATCTCTCCCAAACAACGCTCTGCCATCCACTCGTCCAAGCCCATCAATTATGTCTCGTACCGCTTTCTCCAGTCTTTTTCTATCTATCTATCTATCTATCTATCTATCTATCTATCTATCTATCTATCTAAGCCTGTTCTTATCTATCTATCTATCTATCTATCTATCTATCTATCTATCTATCTATCTATCTCAGTCTATTCATATCTATCTATCTATCTATCTATCTATCTATCTATCTATCTAAGCCTGTTCCTATCTATCTATCTATCTATCTATCTATCTATCTATCTATCTAGGCTTGTTCTTATCTATCTATCTATCTAGCTAGCTAGCTAGGCCTGTTTTTATCTATCTATCTATCTATCTATCTATCTATCTATCTATCTATCTATCTAAGCCTGTTCTTATCTATCTATCTATCTATCTATCTATCTATCTCAGTCTATTCATATCTATCTATCTATCTATCTATCTATCTATCTATCTATCTAATCCTGTTCCTGTTCCTATCTATCTATCTATCTATCTATCTATCTATCTATCTATCTAAGCTTGTTCTTATCTATCTATCTAGCTAGCTAGCTAGCTAGGCCTGTTTTTATCTATCTATCTATCTATCTATCTATCTATCTATCTATCTATCTATCTAAGCTTGTTCTTATCTATCTATCTATCTATCTATCTATCTATCTATCTATCTATCTATCTCATTCTGTTCATATCTATCTATTTATCTAAGCCTGTCCCTATCTATCTATCTATCTATCTAAGCCTGTTCTTATCTATCTATCTATCTATCTATCTATCTATCTATCTATCTATCTCTTTTTGTTCATATCTATCTATCTATCTATCTATCTATCTATCTATCTATCTATCTATCTATCTAAGCCTGTTCCTATCTATCTATCTATCTATCTATCTATCTATCTATCTATCTATCTAAGCCTGTTCCTATCTATCTATCTATCTATCTATCTATCTATCTATCCGTGCTGTGAGTATTGAATTCTCCAGACCTTCTTTCCTCATTAGATGTCCCGGGAACCTCAACTGTCTCTTATGATATGCAGATAAATTATATTGTTAGTAATTCTATTATGAATACGTACTGTTGGTAATTCTGCTATAAATAGGTACTGTTAGTAATTTTGTTGTAAATAAGTATTGTTACTAATTTTCTTATAATTAGGTATTGCTGGCAATTTTTCTAATAATAGGTATTTTTCCTATTTTTAGATAGATATATATTGCTAGTAAAAAAAGTTTAAAAAAAACATTTTTTTACTTTAGTGTTTTTGTGGGGGAGGGGCTTCATAATTTGCCAGTAGCTGGGACCCTAACGAGTGCTATCACGACGGGTTAGGGCGGAGCACCCTACTGGAGGTGTGGTAAGGAGTGTACAGTAATTCTTAGAAGTACTATCCCACATGTTTACAACTCGACGGTAAAGGTTTGCATTTTATACTCGCCATATAAGTCGACTCCTAGTTTTGGAAAGGTTTCTTTTTTATGGTTGTATGTCGTAATTTGCGATATGTAGAAAAATAAAAATAATTTATCTGCCACAATTTATCCACTGATCTATGAACATAGTTTTAAATACGCCGGGTACAATATCCACAGAAACATAAATTACTTTCGCAAAAGGGTGCCTATCGAGGTGGAAACTTACAGACCCGTGTATAGAATTAACTAAAAGCTCCTTTTTTTTATTCCAGTTTAAACCGATCTCATGTATGTGTATCATTGCGATTTTTGTCCTATAAAACCCATTATAAATAACCCCCAAAAGTATAAATATGTTGAATTAACAAACTTAAACTAACTTGACCTTATTTTATTATCTCTACATTAACGCGGGTGTATAGGGTTAGGTTGTCTGTCTGTTTGTCTGTATGTCGTCTGTCTGTAGTCAAGATATCCCAAGATTCGCTGGATGAATTCAGATAAAAATTTCAGGGACGATTGGCCTCATGACTGGCACGAACTGATTAGATTTTGGTTTCGATTCGGTATAGGATAAATTCTCTGGGTTTTTTTTTTCCTATATTTTATTAATATTTTCTCGTGCGTTTCACATGCCCAATACTGAATTACTCCGCCTATATTGCTTTACGTCATAACATTTTCTGGACGCACTATTTTTCTACGAAAATATTATTTTTTACGATATATATTTAATATATATTATCCACACACACATACACAAAAAAAAAGATGAAATACACACAAAAAAAAAAAATTAATCGAAATACAACTTTGGGATATTAACGAGTAAAAACTAACTCTTCCACAATTTTTGCAACCTAGTTTTTAATTTCATATTACATTTTACTTCTTTTTTTTTTTTTTAAATCATTTCACCCCAAGCAAGGCATTCTACTGCCACTATTGCGCATGGGGTTACTTAGGGGAAAAATGAGAAGGAGTGGTTAATTATAGGAAATGTCGGAAGGAGGGTGGTAGACGGATAAAATACCGAGGAAGGGGGTTGGGTAGATGGGAAAAGTGGTTGAGGGAATGGATGCGAGTTAGTGTGATAAATATCTTTTTTTCTTTTTTCTTTTTATAAGCGTTTCACCCCGAGCAAGGCATGTCACTGCCACTACTGTGCAGGGGGCTACGTAGAGTGGAGAAAGGCTGATTAAATATAGGAAATAACAGAGGGTGGGTGATAGGCGGGTGAGGATACCGAGAATGAGGGTTGGGTAGATGAGAGTGTTGTGAGAATAGTTGGGAGTTAATGTGATAGGAGGTGTCTATTGACCCTACATTTAAACACCTGGAGATTGTAACTGTCGGGAAAGCAGACTTGTGGAAGGGAGTTCCACAGGCGGGAAGCGCGAGAAAAGAAGCTGTTGGAGTAGAATTTACGGTTACATCTTATTTGTTTAACTGTAAAAGGGTGGGACCTAGTTGCTAATCTAGTATCTCGTGTAAATTCGTGCTTAGGCGGCACCAGTGATCTAAGCTCATCGGAGCAGAAGCCATGAAAGTACTTGTAGAAGAGGCACAGGGAAGCTACATCACGCCGGTGTGAGAGCGGCTGCAGCCGGTCTGCCAAGTCAGTATCAACCACGTTACAGATCCTCCTTTGTATCTATTGACCTTACATTTAAATTCATGGAAATTATAGCCGTCTTTTATTCTGTATTTTCACCTTGAGAGCAATCAATTTCATTGCAGCTTTTTTCATTTTATTTTTCTGATTTTATTCATAAAATTTAATTTTTGCCTTTAAAATGCTAAATACTGAATTACTTTCCCTTTATGATTTTAAATACTAAATTATCTCCCCTGTCACATTTTAAGAGTGCATTTCATTTTGAAAGAGATCGAGTTCAGTTCTTGTATTTTCACACGTGAGAGCAGTGAAATCCATTCCAGTTATTATTTCTTATTTTAATAATCATCCCTTGCTAATCATTGAGATGATGTCGATATTGCCTTGACGGAGATATGCTGTCATTGACTGCTCATGGTTTTTGACACCTGTTTTTTTATCTTTTTCGTTATTAAGATCGCCTTTTTGATGATATAATCTTCGGATTTACTTGTGTTCATCGAATTTCGGATATAAAATGTGTTCGATATTTCTTAAACTTTTCCGAACACCAATTTTACTATAATCTCTTTTTTAATTTTTTATCACAATCCATTAGCTTAAAAATTCAACTCGACGAGTTGATTTGCTTCAGACAATAATAAAAAAAAACAATAGAGAAAGAACGGACGTAGTGGAAGAAATATCCTATTAGAACTGAATTTTGTTTATGCAGAAGAGTTTTGTATATAATGGTAAATGAACAGGTGAAAAAACCGGCGTTAATAAGACAATTTTAACGAAGAAAAGAAAGAAAAACTATATATATATATATATATATATATATATATATATATACTAGCAGTATAGCTCAGCGTTGCTCGGGTGTAATGAAAGCTTTAAAACTAATCCATGGTCCTGGAGGTCAGACTCTTTGGGTCATTTATTGCCAACTAAACTTTATTTATTGCTGGTAATACCTTTTTCTTTCAACAATTTATTGTTGTTTTTATGTCTAGTAATACATTTTTCTTTCTCGAGTATCAAGATTCATTGGGATTTGTTAGTAAGAGCAGGGTCCCCAAGTCCTACCCTTGTTATTTAACCCATAACTGGAGGGAAGGGACGGATTAATACCTTTCCCAAGGGTACCAGTGCTTAAGTGAATGCAGGTTATTCAACTGGAATTCGAACTTGGCTCACCGATTTCTCTTTCCGAGCCGATATCCACTGCACTACGGCGCACATCCGTCACTAAACGTTTACAGCACCTGGTATTCCCAAGCGGTCACCCATCTAAGTACTGACCAGGCTCAAAGTTGCTTAACGTCGGTGATCGAACGAGAACCGGTGTGTTCAACGTGATATGGCTATAAGCACGCACATCCATCGCTAAACGCTTACAGCATCTGGTATTCCCAAGCGGTCACCCATCTAAGTACTGACCAGGCTCAAAGTTGCTTAATTTCGGTGATCGAGCGAGAACCGGTGTATTCAACGTGATAGGCCGTCAGCCTGTCGTGGAAGAGATCGGCAATATACTCATCCCATCTGAAGTATTTTTTTCTTTTTTCTAGTATGAGAGTTCCGTCCTTTGCTTTTATATATCCTCTTGCTGAGCTGCTGGTTACTGTATTTTTTACGCATATCACCATTATTTGTGGTGCCCGGCGCCTCTACTTCGGCATATTTGTCGTTGAGCTGTCTTTCTTCAGCCTGTCTTTATTTGCTCTTTATTTCTTCTTATGGTTTCTTGTATTCTGTTCCAGATTTTGGCATCATCTTCTGTCTCTTTTGCATCCTGTCAAGAATCTCTTCAGTGATTTACTCGTTTACGTGATTTTTCCTTTCGGATGACGTCATTCGCTGATGTCACTAGAGCTTCTCTTTGTGCGTCCCATTTTGTGCTTTCGTTTCCAATTTGTTCTTCGTATTTCGTTTTCACGCTCTCCGTATACATTTCCTGCAGGTTCGGTTAATTCAAGAATCTATTGTACTGCAGTCTTCGAGTTGTGTTAGGTTTCTTTAATCGCCTTAGTTTTATCCTTAGTTTGCAGAAAACTGGTAGGTGGTCACTTCCGCGGTCAGCACTTGGTTAAGTTTTGCAGTGAAGAACTGCGTTTCTGAATCTCTTGTTGGTTCTTAATTTCTCCTCCTGGACTTCTCCATGTCTATAGTCTTCGTGGGTGCTTTTGAAACCAGCTGTTGGTTATTATCTGGTCATTCGCTCTGCACCATTAGACCCATTTCTCACCACAGCAATTGCGGTGACCTAGTCCAAAATTGTCGACCGTTTCACTTTCTCTCTCCTGTCCAACTTTGGCATTCGGATCTCCCATGATAATTCTGATTTCTTTGTGATTTGCACTGTGCTTTGGCATTTTCCCATTACTTCAATTTAAAGTTTAGAACGGAAAACCCCATTAATAACGAAAAAACCGATAACAGCTACTGGAATTGAAAAACCTATTTTCCCGAAAATTTTTATTAAGATAAAACTTTACAAACTTCAATAGAAAGCAATAGTGGCTGCTCGGTCAATGAATGCCAAATGTTTCCTTGTAGAGAAACAGCGTATACTACCATTATCGTTACCGTGTATAAACTGAGAATGAGAAAGAGATGAAAGGTGTCGAAATGTTCTCGGTCTGCTAAAAACAAAACTTTTCTTTTCGAAACTCTTCTTTGGCTACTTGGTATGATGCTTTGAAGATAGTTTCGCCATTTCAACAAGAACAAAGTGGGGAAACTAGTCTTCAATCTGTCTTATCTCAAACTTAGCTAGACACGATCACTGACCCAAATATACAACATTATTCTTTAGACCAAAACAACATATTCTTACTTCGTATTTTTGCTACAACCGCCGTAATACCTCAAGGTCTCTATGTAGTCTTAACTAGTTCTCATGTGTACAATTTGTCTGTTATAAAGATACAAGTATTTAAAAATGAATCACCAATGAATATTTACAATGATTACAACTTTTGGAGTAGATAGACTAGACTATCGCCCGGTTCACACTCCACCCACGTCTATTGAACAGGTGAAGAGGTTCATCCCTTCTTCCCTGTTTAGGATGTGGTTTCTGGTTTTCTTTTCTTTTCCAATCTTGTCACTCTTACGTCGCCCCCTGCACATCGGCGGCGTTGCTCGGAGTGATTTGAGTAAAAAATATACACCGAAAGTTCATTAAAACAATTACCAATGAAAGTATTTATAGAAAAAGCATAGATGCCAGGTCAGGACCGATAATATTACAGATTCTTTGAATCTGATTGAGAATCTCTAAATAGCAGCATTAGACCCTATGTGGCAGCAATATTCAAAGCAAAGTTAAATGGTAGACTTATAAATATATACGACAGATTCTGTCAAGAAAAACTGTTTAGTCCGACACAGGGAACTGACTTTCCTCTCAGCAGGCCAAGTCGTTAATTAATTATAATCATTTCACTTCATGTCAGCTGAAAAAGTTAACTCGAGGAGGCGTAATGAGTTAATCTCCTGGGGAGTTAACATCGGCCATGTTAATGGAAGTCAAAAAAATATCTTTCATGTTTTCATAAAGGAAAAACTAATGTTCTCCGTTTGCAAAATATTCCAGTTTTTCTGCATAAGTTTCTTAAATGGCCTTGTAGAAGACTAGACCGTATAAAAATAAATTGGTATATAACACGCCTTATAACCGGATGTGACGTAATCAAATTTGTGCGCATGCCCGTAAAAACATCCTGTCGATAGAGCTAATTGATAATGAAGATATGATGAGTTTTGTTAAACTGTAATTACGATAGACAGAGTGCTTACTTAACAACATTGACTCTGCCAAAATTTATGCACCTGTCGGGCAATAGGTGGCTTGCCGGCTCGTTGCAATCGAAGCGGTGGTAAAATAAATGCGCTTTGCTTTGTGCGATGCCAAAAAGTTATCATTTAAAAATGTTTGTTTCATTAAATTTTTTTGTCATTTTTTTTTTTTTTTTTTTTTTTTTGTTATTTATTTGTAACATTTTTTGTCGATTTTTCACGCCAGTAAAACCCGGAGCTTCTCGCACAGGATCAAGTGGCAGCAAGTCACCTAGCACTCGAGAATTCGTACTATGAAATCTAAATTGTTTTTGTAATGCCGTCATCTGGATGATGTTCGTCGTTCTCATTTTGCCTAGCGTTTCGCGTTCATTGCAAAACTTCAGGTTAGCGGTCGGCAACCTCCGGACCTCGAGTGAATCTTGTTCGGCGCTCGGGCCACATCGGGCCCTCGAGTGAATCTTGTTCGGCGCTCGGGCCACATCGGGCCCTCGAGTGAATCTTGTTCGGCGCTCGGGCCACATCGGGCCCTCGAGTGAATCTTGTTCGGCCCGCTACCTTACTCTAGACACAATATAAATATAGGTAAACTAAACCAAAGTGACAGTTGATAGTCTGAATATATTGCGTCGAAATAAAAAAAAATATTTCTTTTCACCTGGAGAATGTGTTTTATTTTTATTTTTTATTTGTAGAGATCGCCAAAATTAGCGTAGGGCTCCACTTTCACTTTTTCTGTAAAATTGCTTTCGCGAGCGGGCACCTTTAAATGAATAGAAAATAGTGTTTTCAACCGATTTTAATGGAATTTGTTTTTTCAATACTGATTTATAAAACATTTATTTTTAAGATGTAATATTTTTTTAATAAAATTTCCGTCAGATATTAAATTATATTGAATCCTTGCTTTCTTCAAATACATAAAAAAAATCTATTTACATATTTAATAACATGGCTCTTCTCCATGACACTGGAGCCATAGTTGTTTGGCGCTCCTCCATGACTCTACATAGCTTTTTGGTCCTCACTCTCCAAAAGATTGCCGACCCCTGCTCTAGGTTCACGATCATTCTGGGGATTCAACGCGCCTGTTCGATGTGGTGGCTTTCACGATAGCAAGTCACCACAATTCATCTTCTTGTATGTCTCGTGCCGCTTAACGACGTGGGCGCTCATAGTTCTCCACAATTTCCTATCCTTTGTAGGTCCATGCAAAGTTTGTCTTCCTATTTTCTTATCCACTCTTTTTTGACATCAGTTTACACAAGCTCTTTAAGTAGGTGTTCATGTCTCTCCACAACTTCCTATCCTTTGTAGGTCCTTGCAAAGTTTGTCTTCCTATTTTCTTATCCACTCTTTTCTGACATCAGTTTACACAAGCTCTTTAAGTAGGTGTTCATGTCTCTCCACAACTTCCTATCCTTTGTAGCTCTAAGCAATGTCTGTCTATGCTCTATTCTACGGTCTATTTACACAAGTTTATTAATTAGGTGATCATGGCTCTCCACAACTTCTATCATTTTAGCTTTTAGCTGCGTTTGTGTTTTTACTATCCTCCAAACTCTGTTCTGTGATCCATTTACACAGGCTCGTTAGGTCGATTTCTTACTGTTTTCCCATCAATATGTGCTTTAAGCGTCATATTTTCCAAGCCTTCTTTTTTCATTTCGTGTCCTAGAACTTCCTCGTTGCTCAAATGTCCCGATACACTCTGTATCCTTCTAAGGAATCATTACGTCGTTCCTATAACTCTTTTCATTGTTTCCATCAAAACTTTCTTGTTTCATAATATTGAATCTAAATACTTCTTTGTCTTATGCTAAGTATTATTTATGAAATATGTTTAAAACGACTGGATGCAGACTGGCACGTCAATGTCAAAAGTCCTTGAATAGATGCCTGTTATCGTGTCGGCAGCAACATGGATCCCACAAATGTTCAGAAAATATCTACAAAATGTTGCGCCCCGCCCTTTCGATAGGTGCCCACAGATCGCTTTTATTTATAGGTGCATGCGAATTAACCTCTCTACGCTCAGTACTATTACGTACTATACGTGGTACGCGCTCGGGTGATCATGTCTCTTTCGAGACATGACTGACTGGGCAGAAGTGTGTGTGTGTGTGAAAATCTTCATCACTCAGTGATACACACTTGAGCGATCATGTCTAGAACGAGACTGACTGGACAGAGCATTTTCGTGAAGTAGGTTGCCATTACTTTCTGCGGTAGACTGGTTGCCAGCCAAGGCAGTAGAACCCAATATGCCCTGCTATTTAACCTATAGCTGGAGGGAGAAGAGATGGAATTATACTTTTCCCCAAAAGGTATTTGCACGTGAGTAAATGCAGCGAATTCGATTGCAATTTGAACTCGGCTCCCCAATTTCGAGTTCCCTATCTAACAATAGATGCTAACAGTAAATGCTCAATCGGGTTCATTATGTCAGATGAACATGTAGATCATACTATTTGACGGAATGTTTCTCAAACCATTTCTGGGCAAGTGTAACCCGATGAAAATACATAAAATGCTAATCTACTTTTCTATAAATCGTATTTAGGTCACATGGAGCGATTAAACCTGTCATCAACCTACAACAACTGGAACTGTGTCTCTTTTAGCGTTTCAAATAAGCAATTTACAGTAAAATAAAAACACAGACTCAGAAATTTGAGATAAGGACGCCTCGATCGTTGTGACGATTTCTGATAAACTATTTTCCTTGTTTACATATACACTTTTGAAATTATTTGTTTGAACATTATTTTTGATCGATACTCGTATTTAACTAGATATTCTGTTTATAATCAAACAGAATGATATATTTATTTCTACCGGCCTGATTATTTACGATAAATTTTTGTTACAAAAATGTGTATTATTCGGCAGGATTCGAACCTGCGACCCCTATCCACATAGGGGAAGCCACTAATTGATCTGGCGCGTCTTAGACCTCTTGACCACGAATGACCAACAGTATAAACGAAGTCAAATCAAGCCTATATAACACAATTCTCGATTCACGCAAATAACTATATTTGCACTGAAATGTATCGTAATGTCTACAAATGTAAACCTGTTACGGAAATTAACGAAGATTAACGAAATGGTGATAAATAACCGACAATTTGAAATTATTTGGTTGAACATTATTTTTAATCGATACTCGTATTTAAATAGATATTCTGTTCATAATATTCGAACCTGCGACCCCCATTCACATAGGGTAGGCCACCAATTAATTGGTGGCTTCCCCTATGTGGAAATCATTCCAAAGTTATAGAAATCATTCTGTCCTGCTATTTAACTCATAGCTGGAGGGAGAAGCTACGGATTAGTACCTTTTCCATCGGATGTGCATTGTTGTGCAGTGGATATCGGCACGGAACGAGAAATCGGAAAGCCGAGTTCGAATTCCAATTGCATTTGTTGCTTTATCTTACGCGAAAAAAGCCTTGGGAAAAGTATTAATCCGTCGCTTCTCCCTCCAGCTATGGGTTAAATAGCAGGACAGATTGTGTTTTATAGTCTTTGCTGGCAATCAGTCTACCGTTGAAAGTAATGGCAACCTAATCTGGGAAAATCTTCTGCCTAGTCCGACATGTCTCTTTCGAGACACGAGCGCCCAAGCATGTATCACGTATGGCAGTTAACTGACTGATTTTAGATACGTCACCTTCATTTACTATACAACCCATATGATTTTAAATGAGATCATTTTTGCCACTGTTATCAAGAAATAATTTCAAATAAGAAAGCCTCATTCATTGTTAGTCACAAACTATTTGACATGAACAAACCGATAATCTTCGAATTAGTTTTATTTTTCTACAGTAACAACGACTGCCAACGAAAACGAGGCTAAGTCAAATCGGATGTAATTGGGTAGATTTTTGTTTTCCTTTCACTAACCGCTGGCAGTTGAAAACAGTTTCTTCTGGTTGATGCTTCTATGCAAAAATGATTTATATTTCTGGCCTCAAGCCAGAAGAGAGAGTAACCAAATAATTATCTAATCGTAACAGAAAAAATATGAAAAAAAAGCATTTCTTAATCGCTACCTATACAGATGTGCGTTGTGGTGCATTGGATATCGGCTCGGCACGAGAAATCGGGGAGCCGAGTTCGAATTCCAGCTGAATTCATTGTATTCACTTACGCGCAAATACCCTTGGGAAAGGTATTAATCCGTCTCTTCCTTCCAACTATGGGTTAAATAGCAGGACAGATTGGGTTCGGTTCTATAGCCTTGGTCGGCAACCAGTCTACCGCAGAAAGCAATGGCAACCTACTGCGGAATAATCTTCGCGTATGGCACTGAACCGGCTTTATGCATGTTTCTTTTTTTTTAATCAATATATTTATATTTTAAACCCACTTTCTAGGATATTTCCAAAGACAATAAAAATAGCAGAGGGAATGACATAGTCCTGTCTGAGAATAATTTATTTGAAGAGAGAAACTCAATGTCTATGAATAGCATTCGTGAACACTTTCATAAGAATTAAGGACACAGCAAAGTAGTGTTTATTATGCAGAGATGAAAAAAACCCACTGGCAACAACAAGGACAAGAATGGTCAATTCAAAATAGTTAATGTAAAATATATGGCAACAGAAATTGTGAAAATAATTGAAATTTAGTCCTGAAAATCAGCCCTTTGTTCCCAACTAAGGAAGTCTAAACTTATTTTTAAATGGAACTTTGTCTGTGTGTGTGTGTGTGTGTCTGTATGTGTGTGTCCATTACCGATAGACTCCGAAACGGCTGAATCGATTTTCTTAAAGATTTACACAGTTATACTATAAGCGTCTATAAGTGTTCTTAGCTAGGTTTTGTGTCGAGGTACCCCCGATAAATATCGATAATCGATAATTGAAAAAATTGGGTTATAGAAGAAGTGGTCTGATTTTTTTCAAATTTGATACACTCATAGACAAAGACATAAGAAACGATATTCAGAAATTTCAAGGTTGCAGTTCTTACAATAGTGCAGAAAATCGATAATATATATATATATATAAAAGGCAAGATGTTTGTGTGTGTGTCTGTTTATCTGTCTGTATGTCCTTTATACAAATCCAAAAATTTTATCCGATTCTCACCAAACATCACACAAATATTCTTTAGGCTGAGTCTGAGCTCCAGGACCATGGATTAGTTTTCATTACACCGGAGCAACGTCGGGCTATACTGCTAGTAAAAACATAAAATTAAATTGAACTTAGAAATATAAGCTAAATGTTACCGAATGCGTAGGCCAGTCCAAAATAGCAAAACCTGTCTTACTTGTCAGAACTCTGGCAACCCGAACTGAATGGTGGTGGACTGAACTTCGTCGGCGTGGAATTCTATCAGCGAGCAAGTGCTTTTGTTTAAGTTTTAATTCAAGACAGTACGGTGGAAGTAATATAAGTGTGATGATGCCTTTCCGTTTATAGATGCGTTGACGTGCCTCGACGGGTTGATGGGTAATTCGTTGATCGACTTATTGAGATCCGTCCTCTCTTTCTCTCTCTCTCTCTCTCTCTCTCTCTCTCTCTCTTTCTCTCTCTCCCTCACTATATCATTATCTATTAACCAGAACAGGTAACAGCCCCTACCCCACCCCCATTAGCATTGATCAGGCCAGTCTCCTTGAAAGTAAAACGCTGCGCCTCCTCGGATTAATTCTCACAACACACCTCAAGTGGAATGACTATATAGATTCCATCACTAAATCCGCTGCTAAGAAGGTCGGTTCTCTGTGTAGGGCCAGGAAGTTTTTCCCGTCTGAAACAATCCTGCACATATACAAATCTATCATCCGCCCGTGCATTGAATACTGCTGCCATACCTGGTCGCGTGCTCCTGCTATCAGCCTAGGGGTCCTTGACAAGATCAAACGGAGAGTCACTTTCACACCGGCGCAATGTGGCTTCCTTGTGTCACTCCTACAACTACTTTCACGGCTTCTGCTCTGATGAACTTACCTATTGGTGCCCCTGATATACGAATTTATTCGAGTCACAAGATTAGCAACGAGGTCCCACCCTTTTACTGTGAGACCAATAAATTGTAAACGCGAATTCTACTCTAACAGCTTATTTTCTCGCACTTCCCGCCTGTGGCTTTTTATTTCCGAATTATATTTATATAAAAATTGTCCAAAGGTTATCCGTGTACTTTCGAACGTCATCGTTTATCATCAGGGTCAAAATTACAGTTTCAACACAAAAAAATTGCCTTGTAGCAGGAAAAGTGTTCCGATATTTTGAAGAAACTAAATGTACATTCAGAAAATTTTAAAAAGTATTAGATAAATATGATTCGGAAATAAAAAGCCGCATTAGAAAATATGAGAAGATACAAAAGAAAATCTGCAAGACTAAGTTGTCTTTATCGTTTAACACAACGTGTTTTAATGATAAGATGCTGCCAAAATATACGTACTTTTATATATATATATATATATATAATATATATATATATATAACCCTGTCTCTAGTTTCCTACAATAAATCTTGCTACTACGTCCATGGCCCCACGTTGAAATCGATCAATGAAAGAAAATTCCCAGTTCATTCAATCCGTAGTGCAGCGTTGGGACCTGAAGAATTACCAATAAAGTATGAAAAGCCTGAGACGACACACAAGGCAACAGAAATATCAAGTCCAAAAGAAAATTGAATTTATCAAATAGCGGATGTTTATGAACCAGGTGACAAGGTGGACAGTGAGGGAGTATTGACTGATGCTGATAACGTTACAAAAATTATGTCGTAATTAGAATTGTGTCATTACTTATTTCTTGGATCAGATAGTAATAACTTATAATAACTTATAATGTTTATCGGAATAACTTTTTCCTTGAATTCCGTACAGATAATGATTAAGAAATACTTTTTGACATTTTTTGTTACTATTAAATATGATAGCAAGTTCTGGAGAGCCATGAACACCTATCCAACGACCTTGTGTCAACTTATATGAGAAAAGAGAGTGGGTAAGATAATAAAAACAAATTTTGCTAAGACCTACAAAAGATAAGAAGTTGTGGAGAGCCATGAGAGCTCTCGTCGTGAAGCAACACGACACACACAAGAAAATGAATTGTAGTGACTTGCTATCTCGGATCAGTAACTCTTACTAGGATGCATTTATAGATAAAAATAGTATTAATAATGTTTAAAAAGTTATAGTAAGGGATTCCACGGAGTCCTATTTGCTATTACAAAAAAGTTTTAATTTGTAAAGTAGTCGTAAAATAAGGAAATTAGAAATAGAACGTTTGGAAGATGCTAGAATGTTCGAGAAAAATCTAAATAATTCTAGATGATTCTAGAAATATGCAAATTAGGTGTTAGCTCCTATAAAAATAGGTTTTGTGAAGAGAGTAGTGAGTTGTTAAAAGAATTTGCTGACATTCTCAGCTCCAGCCAAATTCAGGATTTGTATATCCAGCCGAAAGAATCTCTAATAAAAGTTGCCGACCAACTAAAACCTGAAAGAGAACCTCATGGAACTAAATGGGTAAATAGATTTTTTTACTCTTTCATTGACCAAACTAATAATTATGCTTTATATACACCTTTGAGAATTTCCAAAAAGTAAAGCACCTTCCCCCTTCGTAACACTTACCCGTCACTCTGCCAGTAGTAATTTCTATGTTTTCTAATTGAATGCAAAAATTGTATATTTGTAATATATTTTTACTTTGTGTTATCTTAAATTAAATATTAAGCTCTGTGTTTTGGTCAATCATTTTCTTCTTTTGTTACAACTTATAACACATAACATAACTTATAGGAAAATGTTTATCGGAATCACTTTTTCCTTGAATTCCGTATAGATAACGATTAAGAAATGCTTTTTTGATATTTTTGTTACTATTAAATACAATAGCAAGTTGTGGAGAGCCATGTATACCTAAACTGATGTCAGAAAAGAGAGTGGGTAAGATAATAAAAAACAAATTTTGCTAAGACCTACAAAGTATAAGAAGTTGTGGAGAGCCATGTATACCTAAACTGATGTCAGAAAAGAGAGTGGGTAAGATAATAAAAAACAAACTTTGCTAAGACCTACAAAGTATAAGAAGTTGTGGAGAGCCATGTATACCTAAACTGATGTCAGAAAAGAGAGTGGGTAAGATAATAAAAAACAAACTTTGCTAAGACCTACAAAGTATAAGAAGTTGTGGAGAGCCATGTATACCTAAACTGATGTCAGAAAAGAGAGTGGGTAAGATAATAAAAAACAAATTTTGCTAAGACCTACAAAGTATAAGAAGTTGTGGAGAGCCATGTATACCTAAACTGATGTCAGAAAAGAGAGTGGGTAAGATAATAAAAAACAAATTTTGCTAAGACCTACAAAGTATAAGAAGTTGTGGAGAGCCATGAATACCTAAACTGATGTCAGAAAAGAGAGTGGGTAAGATAATAAAAAAACAAACTTTGCTAAGACCTACAAAGTATAAGAAGTTGTGGAGAGCCATGTATACCTAAACTGATGTCAGAAAAGAGAGTGGGTAAGATAATAAAAAACAAATTTTGCTAAGACCTACAAAGTATAAGAAGTTGTGGAGAGCCATGAATACCTAAACTGATGTCAGAAAAGAGAGTGGGTAAGATAATCAAAAAACAAACTTTGCTAAGACCTACAAAGTATAAGAAGTTGTGGAGAGCCATGAGAGCTCTCGTCATGAAACGACAGGACGTATACAAGAAGATGAGTTGTAGTGACTTGCTATCTCGGATCAGTAACATATAGAAAAATCTTTATCGGAATCACTTTTGAGTGCCATACGTGATACACGCTTGGGCGATCATGTCTCGAAAGATACTCACAGGACGGCTAGAGGGAAAGAGAGACAGGTGAAATCAGCGCAAGAGATATTTAATGCGTTTGAGCAAAGAGATTGCGCAGCAGGTTTTGTGAGAGATACCAAGAGGAAAAATATTAAGAGCGACAAGGGACAGGGACAAATGACAGCCCATAATCGCCTACGTCCTGAAGGGAGACGACACAAGAAGAAGAAGAAGAGAACAGTTAGGGTAGATGGAAAAGAAGACAAAAGAAAAATGTACCCTGAAATAGCTAAAGCAGCAAATGTCTGTCTGTTATGCAGAGATTAAAAAAAAAGGATTCGAGCCCCCATCCAGATTCTCCCTGGTGAAACTCAGGTTCGAATCATGCCGGAGAACGCATTTTCTCTTAAATAAGATTTGGCAAATATTCATGCCGGTAGACGAAAATAAATAAATATACTGTTTAATAAATAAACAGGGCGTCTATTTAAATACGAGCATCCACCAAAAATAACTTTTAAGTAATATATATACAGGGGACGATAGGTAAGTTGTTGCCATTTTATACTTTTTATTTCACGCATTGTCGTTGTTGCTTTTCCTTTTGTTAACAACACAGTGTAGTAGAGTCAGTTGGACACCGTCTGTGAAAAAAAGAGTACCATGACGCAATTCACTCTGCCATAACTTTGGAAATGGCATGCTGTACTGCTTGGTATTCGCACCGGAAACACCAATACGATTATTTCAGAGTGTTTGCGTGTCAAATCTAAGGAAATTGCAAAGGAATCAGAAAGAGTTCGATGAGTCTAATGCTGATTACGAATGTACAGCAGCATAGAATACTCACTCTGATCGTTCTGATTAGAAAAGAACCCTCGAATTTGTTCATGGAGGCTTCAGAGTCAAGTGAACTTGAGGAGGTAGTTCTCTCTTGATCAGTATATATATATATATATATATATATATATATACACACACACACACACATATATATATATATACACACACACACACACACACACACATATATATTTACACACACACACACACACACACACACACACATATATATATATATATATATATATATATATAAAGAGAGAGAGAGAATAGGAAAATCTATGTATATGTTTCGTTAAAGACGACTGACAAGGGGACCTCGATAAAGCTTTTTATTTAATTTTTCTTGTGTTCATAAAAGTGTTTTCTTTTCTGGTTACGCATACCCAACTATAGTTCAATTAGGTTATATATATATATGTGCCCCGTGGCCCAGGAGTAGAGTCACCGACTGACGCCAATTCGGTCGGGTTTCGAGCCTGGGTTATATTGCAATCGGAGTCTAACCGTACTGATGAGCTGTGATACAGCGAAACAGATCTGTCTGCGGATGACAATTTTATATATATATATATGTATATATATATATATATATATGTGTGTGTGTGTATTACTCTTCAGAAATGAATCGAGTTCTCTCGGTGACTGGCGTGTGTATACACTGCTTATATACAACACGTTAAAATTTCCCTTCTCTGATTCCATGCACCTATGGCTTAGAGTGGTAGCGACTCCGACTGACACCAATTCGGTCGAGTTTCGATCCCAGCCAGAAGCAAGTGGATGTGCCTAGTCACACTGATGAGATGTGAAACAGGCTTGTATGTGTGTGTGTTATTGTAATATTTTCATTATAAATAATTGTATTAAAACTTTATACATCGCTACACAAATTTCATGCTTCAGTATTATTAATTGTACTTCACCAGACTATGATTGGACACAGTTGATAGGAATGATTCTTATAGAAATTTAAAAACAATTTAATATGATTTTTCAGACAGTTAAGTGGGAAAGGCATAAGGACAGTATTAAGAATCTTCTTGTTGGCAAGTCTCGATTGACCAATAGAAATTTAAGTCTACATTGGATGGGGGAATAAGATTAGAGGGTGAAGGTGGGTGAGTTATTTGAAGTAGCTGGCTTATGGTGTTGTCATTTGAAAATAGTGATATGGCCACAATAAATGTGTCATGCGTGTTGCAGACTGTGGAAGAAATGTAAAAGTGTTTTTCTGGAAGTTTTTTTAAGGGTGTTTGTTGATATAATTAGAACTGTAGAATCTCTGTATAGAATGTTCATAATACTAAATAGACGGCAAAGTATAGCATTATTTAAGTTAGGTGAAACAAATGAAGTCATTATCAGTAGATGGTGACCCCCTGATATATATTAATGAAATAATGGTTATCTAATTATGGTGCGTAATTGCTTTTATAGCAGATTTTTTTAAAATTATACTTCAAGGCGATCGATAGTCAGTGTCAGCAACATACTGTTAATTCGCTTCGTTGATTTGACAGAGCTTTTTTATGAGCAAACTTGATTATTTGAATTTTTTTCTGGAAAAAAGAAACACAACTGATGTAAAGATTTAAAAGATCTAGTACTTTTTAAAAAAATAGTTTCCATTTTACTGTGATTTCTTTTTACTTCTTGTAAATACCAAAAGTTTTTAGAAGGGGATGTTCAATTTCTATCCGCCTTACTGAAAGATAATATATGTTGATACCATATAGTCTTAAATATATTTTTGGTGCTACCGATATAAACATTTTTAACTGTTGGGTTTTCAATAGTAGAAATAGTACATAGGCAAACAATAAACTCATTTAGACACTTATTTTGTAATCAGTACTCATTCCGATTTCTACAATTGTATGTATTGGTATCATTATATTTTGTTGTTTTAATATGGGTTTTATTACTTAAGTTTTTATATACGTTTAAAATTTATTTAAATTTATTATAATGCTTGTTGATAATCTTTTCAAGTTATCAGTAGAGCTTTAGCTTAATTTAAGTTAATTTTTATTTAAAAGAACTTACTAAGGGGATTATTTTTAGGGAAGTGTTTCTCGACTAAATTGAGCAACTTCAGCCCTAACTTAGTATTATCCATTTGGTTAAATGGGTGGGGGGAAGCACCAGATGAATTTTTTGTTTCTATTTTTATTCTGACTATTATTGCTATGTTTGATAAATTTGATGTCAGGGCACTTGTAGCCACTATTTTGGGCAGTGTTATAAAATTTACTATGCTTATAAAAGATATCTTAACTTGAAGAGTTATTGCTTATTTAATATACTATGGAGGAGAGTATTTGTTTGATTATACATACCGACCCTATATAAAAAGGAGGGTATTGATTTGATTATGGATGGAAGTTGATTATACATACTAACCCTATATAAAAAGGAGGGTATTGATTTGATTATGGATGGAGGTTGATTATACATACTAACCCTATATGAAATGGAGGGTATGTATTTGATTATGGATTGAGGTTAATTATATATACCAACCCTATATAAAAAGGAGGGTATGTATTTGATTACAGATGGAGGCTGATTATGCATACCAATCCAATATGAAAAGGAAGGTATGTATTTGATTACGAATGAAGGTTGATTATACTTACCAACCCTATATGAAAAGGAGGGTATGTATTTGATTACGGATGGAGGTTGATTATACATACCAACCCGATATGAAAAGGAAGGTATGTATTTTATTACGGATGGAGGTTGATTATACATACCAACCCTTTATGAAAAGGTGGATATGTATTTGATTACGGATGGAGGTTGATTATACATACCAACCCGATACGAAAATGAAGGTATGTATTTTATTACGGATGGAGGTTGATGATACATACCAAAAACAAACGCAAATATAAGATGTATGTTTATATACACCCCAATTCTACTAACCATCCATTCATTGAGGAGGAAAAAGCAAATAAATAGTGAATAAAATTTCAGAGCTCAGTTGAGGAAGTTAGAAATATAGAGCTGAAGTAAACTTTTGAAAAACGGAAAACCCAATTCTAAACATGAAACAGGGGATAAACTTCCAATTCTGTTAAAAAAAACCAAGGAGGATCGTGAACTGGACGATATCAATCCTCCTATAAATTAGTAAATGCTGAGCAAGTTCCTCGTACACAGATAGGAGACTAGCGGCACCATTAGGTTCTACTGAAGGATGCTGGGAATGACACGTACAGAATATGTAAGCAACGAGAAAATTTTAAGGAAAATAAAAACAAAAAAAACTAGAAAGAGTTCTTATAAAAAGAATGATGATAAAAGTGCTCGCAGAATTTGACACTCATAAAATATACTGACGGTAAAAGGAACAAAACAAAACAAAGAGTGACATACCTAACAAGCTTGTACAAATAGATGGTACAACAGGCCCTAAGAGACCTGCTTAGTGCTACAATGGATGGGAAGTTGTGGAGAGCCATGATCACCTATGTCCTACCTTACGAGCTTGTGTAAATAGATGGCACAACAGAACCTAAGAGGTGTTGTAAAGGAATAAACTTTGAGGTATAATGGATAGAAAGTTGTGGAGAGTCATGATCGTTGATGTTTTTTTTAATCGTATCACCTCGAGCAAGGCGGTAAAGCCACTGATGTGCAGGGGGCTACGTAATAGTGAAAAGATTAGAAAAGAGAAAGCCGGAAACCACATCCTAAACAGGGAACAGGGGATGGGCCTCTTAACCTGTTCAATAGACGTGGGTGGAGTGTGAACCGGACGATAGATAGATCTATCTACTCCAATTGAAGAAAAGAAAAACAAAGTGAGAAGATTGGAAAAGAGAAAGCCGGAAACCACATCCTAAACAGGGAACAAGGGATGAGCCTCTTAACCTGTACAATAGACATGGATGGAGTGTGAACCGGGCGATAGATAGATCTATCTACTCCAATTGAAAAAAAAAACAAGTGAGAAGATCGGAAAAGAGAAAGCCGGAAACCACACCCTAAACAGGGAACAAGGGATGAGCCTCTTAACCTGTTCAATAGACGTGGGTGGAGTGTGAACCGGGCGATAGATAGATAGATTTTACCTTAGGAAGTTGAGTAAATAGATGGTAGAGCAGGGATTGAGAGTTATAATAAACAGATAAACCTTGATTAGAGTTAAAATGTATAGGAAGTTGTGGAGGTCTATGATCGCTCATGGTCTTTCTTACTAACCTTCTTATATGGTCTGGTGTCCCTGCTATTTACCTTGAGTTTCTTTATAAAACCCCAAGGATAATCAGCACTTATTATTGGTGCTGATATTTAGACTATTTCGGTGCGCCAAAAGCAGCTATTCACACCTGATAAGACACCATTCGATGTCTCTCGGCATCGACTCGTACGACCCCTGACGTCCTCGCTTTTGAATCATTCCTTATACTTTTAAACGTTTTGAAACTGTTGTTTGATCAACTCCTAATGATTCTACAAGTTCAGCTTGCGCCTGACACGAGTCTTCGTGAAGTAATGTCTCCAATTCTTCGTCTTCAAACATTTTCCGGTGCGCCAGTGCGGTTTTTATCTACATCAAAATCACTATCTTTTAGAGTCTAAACCCCTGGTTCCCAACCCCGGGGTAAATTACCCCAGTGGGGTAATGAGCCCATATTTTGGGAGTAATGGATGTTTGGTTTGGAAACTTAATGGCAATATTTCTTCATTTTGTAGGAAATTGGAACTATGGACCAGACGTATTGGAAAGGGAATTTTTTGCACAGTTTTCTGCATTGGATGCCTTCCTTGATAAAGTTTATTCTAAAAACATCCTCAACCACTTGAAGACAGACATCAGGAATCACCTAAATAGCCTCTTGGAAAACTTACGTAAGTACTTTCCAAACTTGAATAATTCCAACAATGAATGGGTAAGAAATCCATATTTTGTGAGTGAAGATATCATTGCTGATGAGGACCATCCAGCAAAAGAAGAATTTCTCACACTCAGGATGAACAATGCATGGAAGCTTTTGTTTGAGACCAAGTCTAGTCTAGACACCTTATGGATCTCACGTCTGCAGGATATACCAACACTAGCCTCTAGAGCAGTACAAATTCTCATAGGATTTTCAACCACTTATCTATGTGAACAAGCTTTTTCTACTGTCCTTGGAATGAAGACCAAGAAACGTAGCAGACTCAACGTGGCAAACGACGCCCGAATAGCCCTTTCAGTCACAAAGCCAAGAATAAATAAACTGGCACAGGCAATACAAACTCAACATTCACATTAAGAATCACGGCTAGGTTACGGCTACAATACCTCTGATTATGATAGATTGTATTGAATAATTTCCTATTTACTTTGTCTGCTTTTGATGTATGAAAATATAATTACTTCTTTTCTTATATTACGGGTATTTGTTCATTGGATAAAAGTGAAATTGTATTTTGAGGTAATCGCAGTAAAATGGTTGGAAATCTACGGGCTAAACCAATCTCTGCTTCCAAATTAGGGTCACCGTAAGTCTCAACAAGAATTCTGTGTGCTTCAGCTGCAAATTACTTTTGAATAAAGTAGTGCAGTAAAATTCGAAACACGACCGAAAATGTAGTAGTCTGATTTAGCCCCTAAACCAGGAGAATATGTTGGGTGTTGCAGAACTTCCAAACCGAGCTCTTTAATTGCATTTTTCCCTTCTCGCTCATTATTAATGTTTTTGTTTCTAATTCTTCCCCACCAAGTAACTTCTTGTTTCTTAGTAGCTTTACTGCCTTGCTTAGGGTGAAATCAATCTATAAAAATAAAATAACACAAGACAACTGTGCGTTAATAGAGGTTTTAATGTTCCCTCAAGTACTTTTAAACGTCAAGCCAACAAAATAGTTCGCTTCAGCCAACATAGACCACAAAAACACCAAGATATAACATCCAAGCTTTTAATAATGAATGGATAAATTTAGAATCTATTTTAGAATCTATATATATAAAAGGCATGATGTGTGTGTGTGTGTGTGTGTGTGTGTGTGTGTGTGTGTGTGTGTCCTTTATACAAATCCACAATTTTTATCCGATTCTCACCCAACTTCACACAAATATTCTTTAGGCTTCCGGTCAGATCATAGGCTATTCTTTTTCGATTACCCCCCCCCCCCCGATATCGAAAATAGATACCCCGATATCCGATCAGGTCTGATCACAATCAGGATTTCAGCCCTTTTATCGTTGTTCTTGCTGCAGTATTTGCTCTAACTTGGTACAATTATAGTTTTTAGTCTCAAACATTAGTAGATCTTCTCAGACGACTCATTTTCCCCGATATCGGAAATCGATACCCCTGATATTCTATCGAATCTGATCAAAAACCGATATTCAACCATCAATATGGCTCATTTTCTCCAATTTTACTCTTGATGGGTATGATAAGTTTTCATGGACTTACTTAGGTTAGTTTATCCTTGGGTGACTTATTTGACTCGGATATTGGAAATCGATACCCCGATATCCTTTTGGGTCTGATCAAAATCAGATTTTCAGCCCTTTTATTTTGGTTTTTGCTTCGGGTTTTGCTCTAATAATTGTAGTTCTTAGTCTCAGCCATGATACCATTTACTCAGAGGACTTATTTAGCCTTCAAAATTCTGTTTGCAATGGAAAACTTATTTGGCATCGATACTGGAAAGTAAAATTTGACTTACATCCATTCATTTCTCTTTCAATCTACGGTTTAGCTTTGACTGGAAACAACTATTGCTTTTTAGTCTTTTGTGCCAACGTCCAAAGAGTCTGAGCTCCAGGACCGTGGATTAGTTTTAAAGCTTTCATTGCACCCGAGCAACGCAGGGCTATACTGCTAGTTAGTAATAAACTAGTGTATCAACTGATGTCAATAAGTTCTGATCAAACTGACAGAAAAATCAAATAACGTTATTAGATCTTCTGAAACCTGCTTGACCATTTCAAGAATACTTGTAAGGAAAAATAGATACACCAATGAGATGGCAGAAATATAGAGAAAAACAAAAAAAATATCACAATATCATACAATTGAGACGCGCACAAAAGAAATCTTTTAGTCTCAAGGAATACTTTGAGTAACAATCGAACCTTTATACCACGAAACTTTATCCTTAGAAATAAGCATATTAACAACATACATTTTTATGAAGGAAGTCTACTGTCAGAAACTCCTACACCGAAAATTGGGGTTTATCACTCACTAATGCATAAAAAAAAACAAAAATATAGTAGTCCCCAAGACCCGCACAAATATTTTTATTGGATCCATTATGGTGGAAATATTAATTAACATTATATTAACTTACTTTTTACCGTTTTATGAAAGTCAACACCACAAGTTTTTTTGTTTTTTTGTTTTCTGGTAATGACTGTAATGTTAACATATGTGCAAACTCCAGATAATTATATGCCTTTCTCATAAGTAATCTTATATCTGCTATAAAGCAGCAGATGGCCTAAGTTATACAGACGTAGTCTTTTCAGCCATTAGAAACTGCATCGCACCTTCTGAATGCATTGATATCAAAGAACATTATAGGTTCACAAAATGTCTTGCGATGACCACAACACGGAGATATTTCAGACCCCATCGAGGTACAAAAGGGAGAAAAAGTCAACCCCACTCTATTTAATCTTTCTGCAACCTTTTGGATAGTGAGGGCCTAAAAGCTATGTAGAGTCATGGAGAAGAACCAAACAGCTATAGCTCCAGTGTCACGGAGGAGAAACATGTTATTAAATATGTGAATAAATTTCCTGTGTTTGAAGAAACAAGGATTTAATATAATATAATTGTATTTAAACAATATCACTTATTTTACTACAGGAATAACAAAAAAGAAAAAGAAAAAATACAAACACTTTTAACAAATAAATCTTTATTTTACTGTAGGAATAAAACAAACTCTTATCACCGGGAAGCGAATAATTTCGGAGTTGCAGAAAGTATTTCACCTCTTTCTCAATTCGATAAAAAAACAAAAAAAAACAGGTTTCTAAAGCATGAAAAAAAGAAACTATCTGACGGGAAGTTTGTTAAAAAAAATATTACATCTTAAAACAAATGTTTCATAAATCAGTATTGAAAAAAATTCCATTAAAATCGGTTGAAAACATTATTTTATATTCATTTTAAAATGCCCGCTCACGAAAGATATTTCACAGAAAAAGTGAAAACGAGGCCGTACGCTAATTTTGGCGATCCCTATCAATCCTTACAAATAAAAAATAAAAATAAAACACATTCTCCAGCTAAAAATAAATAACTTTTCAACTTTCGACGCAATATATTCAGCCTATCAACTGTCACTTTGGTTTGGTTTACCTATATTCATATCGTATTCAGAGTAAGGCAGCGGGCCGAACAAGATTCACTCGAGGGCCGGATGTGGCCAGCGGGCCGGGGGTTACCGACCGCTGCCCTAGACTTTGGCCTGCACATTTAGGAGCAGAGGTATAAAGAGATGGATACTGGTCATTTAAGCATTCCATACCACATCTCAAACGAACCATTTAATAGAAGACAACAATTCTGTTTTCCCTCCCGAGGCCAATATACAGATGATGGGGTGCGTGCGGGGGGGGGGGGGGGGTATGCTGTTGACATTGGCATTCATACTTGGGATAAGAATGCACTAGAAGAGAACATCAACAATCTTATCAAATGTTCTAAAACAAAAACGATGATCTGGAATTGGAATAAAAACGGCGATTGCACCTACAGCCTTGTACAAATTAATTGGGAAAAAAAACGTATGTCTTTCTTTAATGACATCATTATACTGAATGATTTTTCCTCCCTCATATTAAAAATAATATCTTTCTAGGATCTTTCACACTTTCTCTGATCACGTATATGTCATCTCTTGGCATTGTTTTTTTCTTCCGACTTGAAAGATTTGAACTGAGATAGATAGATAGATAGATAGATAGATAGATAGATAGATAGATAGATTTGAATAGACTGAGATAGATAGATAGATAGATAGATAGATAGATAGATAGATAGATATGAACAGACTGAGATAGATAGATAGATAGATAGATAGATAGATAGATAGATAGATAGATAGATAGATAGATAGATAGATAGATTCTTGTACAAATTAATTAAAATAAAACTTATATCTTTCTTTAACGACAATAATTATGCTGAATGATTTTTCTCTCCCTCATATTAAGAATAATGTCTTTCTAGGATCTTTCACACTTTCCCTGATCACTCATACGTCGTCTCTTGGTGTTATTTCTTCCGACTTTAAGTTTTGGACTGAGATAGATAGATAGATAGATAGATAGATAGATAGATAGATAGATAGATCCTTGTGCAAATTAATTGAAACAAAACGAATGATGTTTTCCAAAGATCTTCCACACTTGACCATGTATACGTCATCGTTTCTTCGTGTTGTTTTTCGCTTCCGACCCCTTTTTTATTTACGTTTTGGACTCATGAATCCAGTTTGTTTCTTCGCCTCGATGACACGACTGACAGTTGAAAGGTTGACCAGTGGCGATTTTGCGGGGAGCCCAGAAGCATCCCTCACGAATTTTGGCTAACCCCTCACTTGCTTCGCCCCACTTTTATAAGCTTCAAAACTTTACGAAACTGATTAGTCTCTGATTTTAATAAGATCTGGTCTTCAGCACTGTGTTTTGATTTTCCCTCTGTATTTTCTTATTCATTAAGCTTTTTAAAGAAACATACAGAGACCAGTTTGGAAGAAAAACAAAATAAAACAATCAGATAGATAGAAAAAGGCATGTTGTTAGGGAGGGGAACAACTTAATAGTCATATTTTTATATCTGAAGGAAGACGTTAATGAGAAATAATATCCCTAACTTAATATATAAATACATAAGTAGTCAGTGATTTATGGGTGAGTGAAAGAATTGTTCAGTAATCACGTTGGTTGAGGTTGTCCCTACTCCTCAGTAAATCTCGGCCCCTAAGTGCTCCCCGACTTTCAGAGTTCCACAATCGCTAGTGAGGCTGCTGACACCAGCAATATCCGCTATCTCTCTGTAAGGTTTGCTAGTGTGTTCGTGCTGCGTTACAATTAATCTACAGTCGAGACAATAGTGTCTGGGCGTGATAAAAATCTGACGCAATATCTTTTCAAGGCCACACAAATCTCATCATACATCCCAAAAATATTTTCATACTGCAAACCACTGCAAATGATATAATCTGAGGAAAAAAATAGAAATCAATTACACCCTGTCACTCCAGTGGGTCTCAAATTGCTCAATAATGCTACCTATGTGTATTGTCTTTCCCTCTCAATATCTGTCAATGACAAGCTTTTCATTATCAATATATATTTATGGCTGACCAGTCGTATGCCTGTCTACGAAGGCGACTAGCTGATCCCCGTTGAAGATACATGCTCAGGTGTTTTTTCGAAACCCACAGAGCCCACCTGTGGTTTGTACTGCAACTATGCTCGGAGGACTTTAGTTACAGTTTCTGCGCTTTACCTAGCGTGAACAACAGTCTAAACAAGACCAGGACGCTCAAAGCCTCGGTCACGATGACTTGTGACTTCGAGCTAGCACAAACATTGACGAATCCCAAAGGGTCCCATCTACCTGATTTCACTGACAAGGTTTGGGTCAACGCTCCAGACCGATAACGTCAAGGAATTACCTTCATGACAAGTCGACCATGGTGAGATTCGAACCCGAATAGGTCAGAAAGCGAACGTTCAACCACTCGACCACGCGCCCATAATCTCTCTCTCTATCTCTCTCTCTCTCTCTCTCTTGCCCTGCATTTCCCTCAACAAACATCTTTCTATCTCTTAACCTATTTTTCCTCTCTTCACCATTCAATTACCTCACACCAGTCAGTACTACGCCGTGCATGGCATGACTCTCTTGAAATATTTCCTATCAGTAAAACTTAAAGAAATTTTTTTTTAATCATATCACCCCGAGCAAGGCGGTAACGCCACTGATGTGCAGGGGGCTACGTGAAGTGAAAAGATTTGGAAAAGAGAAAGCCGGAAACCACATCCTAAACAGGGAACAAGGGATGAGCCTCTATACCTGTACAATAGACGTGGGTGGAGTGTGAACCGGGCGATAGTTTAGTCTATCTACTCCAATTGAAAAAAAAACAGAAAAAGAAAAAAAGAAAAAGAAAAGAGAAAAGATTGGAAAAGAGAAAGCCGGAAACCACACCCTAAACAGGGAACAAGGGATGAGCCTCTACACCTGTACAATAGACGTGGGTGGAGTTTGAACCGGACGATACATAGATCTATCTACTCCAATTGAAAAAGAAAAAGAAAAAAAAGAAAAAGAAAAGTGAAAAGATTGGAAATAAGAAAGCCGGAAACCACATCCTAAACAGGGAACAAGGGATGAGCCTCTACACCTGGAAAAAAGTTAGAGTTTCTTTCTTACAGTTTCTGGGGGAGAGCACTTTTCTAGCTCGAAAAACAGTGTGAACAAGGCCAGGACGCTCAAACCCTCGGTCACCATGATTTGAGAAAAAAACAGGGATCGATTACACCATGCGACCGTTTGGTGAAAGAAAGGAAATTAAATCAATTGTTTCGATTAAATTGCACAAGGATGTGTGTATCGATGTTATGCATAACGGCAAACTCATTCAGAAATATCGAAACTGTCAACTGTAGAAAAACACTTTCTCAAATCAAAGCATAAGTGGCTCTGTGCAAGTGAAGCCGGTGGCTCTTGATGAAGACAATGCGTCTTAGAACATTGCGGACTGGCGCTACACAATTATAAACAAGGAATCATAGCAAATAGAATAAACAAAATAACATGAGCACATTCAAAAGTAGCAACATCTAAAATAGAACATGTAATTCGAAGAGAAAATAATAACATAATCAAGATGTTGACATTCCACAAAACTTCAATCAAAAGGTTAGGGAGGTAACACCCATCAATACTGAAAAGAGTGATGACAGCTAATAGGCTTGAAAAGAAAAAATACAGACAATCAATATGTTGACATTCCACACTACTTCAAACAAAAAGGTCAGGAAGGAAACCCTCATCAGTACTGGAACGATTGATAACAGCTACTTAGGCCAGACAAGAGAAAATAATGACATAATCAAGATGTTGACATTCCACACTACTTCAAAGAAAATGTCAGGAAGGAAACCATCACCAATACTGGAACGATTGATAACAGCTGCTAGGCCAGACAAGAGAAAATAATGACATAATCAAGATGTTGACATTCCACACTACTTCAAACAAAAGGTCAGGAAGGAAGCCCTCATAAATACTGGAACGAGTGATGACAGCTAATGGGACGGAGAAGAGAAAATAATGACATAATCAAGATGTTGACATTCCACACTACTTCAAAGAAAATGTCAGGAAGGAAACCATCACCAATACTGGAACGATTGATAACAGCTGCTAGGCCAGACAAGAGAAAATAATGACATAATCAAGATGTTGACATTCCACACTACTTCAAACAAAAGGTCAGGAAGGAAGCCCTCATAAATACTGGAACGAGTGATGACAGCTAATGGGACGGAGAAGAGAAAATAATGACATAATCAAGATGTTGACATTCCACACTACTTCAAACAAAAGGTTAGAAAGGAAACCCTCATAAATACTGCAAAAAATGGATGACAGCTACTGGGCTTGAGAAGAGAAAATAATGACATAATCAATATGTTGACATTCCACACTACTTCAAACAAAAGGTCAGGAAGGAAACCCTCATCAATACTGAAAAAGGCGATAACAGCTGCTAGACATGAAAAACATATTTTCCTACAATAGAAATAGTTTATGAATTTAAACCAATAGCAGCACTGGCTGGTCAGTTAATGAATGAGAAATGTTTCCTTGGACGGAAACGAGTAATATTACCAGTAATATTTCGTTTTACCCCGAAACATTTTGCTCATATTTTAAACAATATATTTTTCATCGACTGTGATAATTCTATTCACACTATTTCCATTGTTCGGCCTGTTGTCCTCATCTTTGTTGTCACATTCACGACGGTTCGACTGTTGTATACCCTTGCCTTCTACAGGTGATATACGTTAGAATTTCGAACCGAACCTTTTGTTTCGTTCCCCGGGTTGGTTCTAGTTACAAACAGTGTGAGCTCTGGCAGCATCTCTATAAATGGCTCAAAACTTCTTTGCTGTTTGTGTAGCTTTTTCTTTTACTTTCTGGAAATAAAAAGAGAATCAGTTGGTGAAAATGAGTTTAATTTTCCCATTTATACTTTTTGAGTAATGATCCGAAAGCTTTCAAATTATATATATATATCGGCATTTGTATGTTTGTGTGTATGTGTGTGTGTGTGTGTGTGTGTGTGTGTGTGTGTGTGTGTGTGTGTGTGTGATAGATAGATAGATAGATAGATAGATAGATAGATACGCACCACCATCACACACATACGTACATATGTATATCGTGACACTGAATGAAGAGATACGTACACACACACACGCGCATATATATATATATATATATATATATATATATATATATATATATAAGCATATATCAACATTCAAAAAACCTTGCTACAAATAAGGGTTTCTTCTACTCCCACAGAAACAGAATGGAATGGCACCAACCTAAATATATATATATATATATATATATATATATATATATATATATGTAGTCACGCACACCCAACCATCCACACACACACACACACACACACACACACACATATATATATATATATATATATATATATATATATATAAAGCGTAGTAAGCGGTAAATACTTTATTCGTGACTGGTAAATATTTGTAATGTCTGAAACGAAAAATTGCTACGAGCCTTTACCATCATCCAACCCTGTCAGTTAATATCCATTTCTGTTCATGTGTGTATCTGTGGATGTGTGCGTCTGTGTGTGAATCAGTAATGTCGTCTATATGTGTACGTCTGAATATATATATATATATATATATATATATATATATATATATATATATGTATAGAAAGCGTTTCGTGTTTTTCCGTCACTCTAGGATGTAGATTTATTCATCGGTACCGATTCCTGTTGAGAAGCTCCACAAGAAAAGCGTTAAACAATTTCCAAAAGGCCACCGGATGCAATATCGTCCGAAGAAAAGCGAAGGAGCCTACCAGATGGAGCCCGCCATTAAAAACAGAGTTCGGCCATGCGAAACTATTACCAAGAGTAAATAGTCAGACGGAGAAATTCATTAAAAAATACACGCACACGCGAGTACGCACACATACACACACACACATATATATCAAGTACCTGTAGGCGATCATGTCTTGAAAAAGACATTACTGGGAAAAAATTTATCCGCAGTAGATTGCCGTTATTTTCTGCGGTAGACTGGTTGCCAAACAAGGCTATAGAATCTGTCCTGCTAAAATAATGCATACACCCTCGATAGCTGGAAGGTATATGTGTGTATGTGAATGCAACAGATTCGACTGTAATTTGAACTCGGCCATCCGATTTCTCGTTCCGAGACGATATCCACTGCACCATAGCACACACACACACACATATGCATATATATATGGCTTTCTCTTTTCAAATCTTTTCACTTTGTTTTTCTTTTTTTTCAATTGGAGTAGATAGATCTATCTATCGCCCGGTTCACACTCCATCCACGTCTATTGAAGAGGTTAAGAGGCTCATCCCTTGTTCCCTGTTTAGGATGCGGTTTCCGGCTTTCTCTTTTCCAATCTTTTCACTATTACATAGCCCCCTGCACATCAGTGGTGTTACCGCCTTTCTCGGGGTGATACGATTAAAATATATATATATATATATATATATATATTATGCTCTCATTACGACTGAGCTCTCTAGAGAAGAAAATTTTAAATATAGTTTCCACTTCTGCGATATATGCGTGACTCGTCAGGAATGAATTGAGTTCTTTCGGTGACTGGCGTGTGTATACACTGCTTATATACAACACCTTAAATTTTCCCTTCTCTGATTCCATGCGCCTATGGCTTAGGGAGTAACGACTCCGACTAACACCAAATCGGTCGAGTTTCGATTCCGGCAAGAAACAAGTGTATGTGTCTAGCCACACTGATGAGCTGTGATACAGCGAAACAGGCTTGTATGTGAATGACTAATATATATATATGTATAAATGTGACCTGTTATATAACATTGATCACTGTGTCTGTATATGTATATTCATATATGCATGTGCAATATATATATGCATGTGCATATATATATATATGTATATTCATATATGCATGTGCATTTGTGTATTTGGCCAGCAATCCCTCTTTTGTGCAAGTTTCATTGAAAACGACCAAGGAAAAATGGTATAAATAATGGAAGCATTATTTATAATTAAAAAAAGCGAAAACGTTCAATAATATCAACTATGAATACGGCCACAATGTGTTGACCGTTTTTGGAAAGTGAAACATTCCTATGACTCTAGAGACATGCATAAAACAAACATTCAGTTAAAGGTAAAATTAAAATTCATCCTTAATAATGGCTAAAAGATTTGAGCAATAGTTGCTATATAATTTACGTTTAGAAAAGAAAAGCAAATTATAGCACATGAAAAATTAAATATTAAATACAAATCCTTCTGTGCCTGATGTACAACGAGGTCTTCCCATTTTAAATTTATTCTTACAAGAAAAAATTTAAAATGGGAAGACATCGTTGTAGATCAGGTACAGAAAACCACAGGTAAATTCGTCGCCTTTACCTAACAAACAGACAAAATGTAGACGAAAAGATAGATAGATAGATAGATAGATAGATAGATAGATAGATAGATATAAATAGACTGAGATAGATAGATAGATAGATAGATAGATAGATAGATAGATATAAATAGACTGAGATAGATAGATAGATAGATAGATAGATAGATAGATAGATAGATATAAATAGACTGAGATAGATAGATAGATAGATAGATAGATAGATAGATAGATAGATAGATAGATAGATATAAATAGACTGAGATAGATAGATAGATAGATAGATAGATAGATAGATAGATAGATAGATATAGATAGATAGATAGATAGATAGATAGATAGATATTCCTATGTAGGGGTGGGGATGGGAGGTGACGGATCGCCATGGCAACGCTGAGATTTAGCCAAACTGAAATCGTAAAGTACTTTGTCAGAAAATCGTTTGCAACAATTCTTCTGAACTGTTGCCAGAGAATTCAGATGGACGTGATTCCAGGCCTGGCGCGCGTGCCTGGTGCCGATACAGAGCGGAGGGGACGACGTTGATGGGGGTGTCTAGAAAGAGGCATCCGAATTTACTGGATGGTGGGGTTATGGGTTGGAAAGCGTCTACCATGAGGCGCGCGGGTAACACGGTGGGTGGGGTAAAGAAATGCTTTCTTCGTGGCTCAGGAAAAGACAGTGGCGCTGATGAAAAACGAGAGGGAAGAAGGTTAGGAATTAATTTGGGGTGGGGAAGACAGAAATGGCGAGGGGTTGGGAAAAGAAAGAGAATGGAAAGAATTTTGATGGGGAAAGTAAGAAAGAAAAACTTGAATCGAAAGAAGAAGAATTTTTGACAGGATAAGAAAGAAAAGAATGAATTCCGTGAGTGTGAAAAAGAAAGAAAGGCGTATTTAGAATAGATAATCAAACAGGGTCTACCGGAGTTACAGACGTAATAGGGACCGTGAAGCTGAAAATATAAGACGCGAGTTTTCCTTTAAATCGCTCCCACCCTGCGGTAGTAGCTGGAGATGTTCTCTCCAGATCAAGAGACAGCAAGTCTTCTACACACACGTGATCTACTTATTATCATGCCTTACACTTCTTTTCTCAATTTTTTCATATTCCTAAAAAATCAGCATTGCCTCCCTGTCTTGTCTACCTTTATATTCCTTCTGACCAAACCATAATATAGCTGGTTGTAAGACACCATTTATAGGTAATGGGTTTCTTTCATGAAATGTCCTCTGCGTAACAATATGCATTCCGTGATTTTTTTTCAATTGAAGTAGATAGATCTATCTATCGCCCGGTTCACACTCCATCCCCGTCTATTGAACAAGTTAAGAGGCTCACCCTTGTTAACAAGTTAAGAGGCTCATTTTCTTCCAGTTTTCACTTTTTGTTTTCTACTTTTCTGATCGCGTGTATGTGCGTTGTACACGATATATATATATATATATATATATATATATATATATATATATATATATATATATAGTAAGAAAGTTATGGAATATATAGGTTTTAAACCCACTCTTCATGCAATTACTTTTATAAAGAGTGCTCGATACAACGTAGAGCTTTATATTGTAATGTTTATTACAATGGTTTATAAAAGCATACTATCACTACACGATGTGCGTTGTGGTGCATTGGATATCGGCTCGGAACGAGAAATCTGGGAGCCGAGTTCGAATTCCAGCTGAATTCATTGCATTCACTTACGCGCAAATACCCTTGGGAAAGGTATTAATCCGTCTCTTCCTTCCAGTTATGGGTTAAATAACAGGACATATTGGGTTCTATAGCCTTGGTCGGCAACCAGTCCACCGCAGAAAGCAATGGCAACCTACTGCGGGATAAGCTTCTGCCCAGTCATTCATGTCTCTTTCGAGACATGATCGCCCAAGCGTGTATCACGTATGGCACTTAATTGACTGACTGAATATAATAGGTGAAAACATGATGAATGCGTCTACTAGTCATAAAGTGGGGGATCGGTTTTCTATTGTTACGAAGTAATAAACTGATCCCCCACTAATTATTAATGCAATTCGTTTCTTCTCCCTTCATCTATACTTTAAATAACAGGAATCTTCTACCCAGTCAGTTATGTCTCTTTCGAGACATGATCGCCCAAGCGTGTATAACGTATGGCTCTTAACTGACTGACTGATCACTACACAAAAAATTTCCGCGTTCCGAAGAAGAGCTAACGTGTCTCTGAAACGCGAAAATTTTTGTATAGTGATACTAAGCTTTTATAAACCATTTTAACAAACATTACAATATATATATATATATATATATATATATATATATATATATATATATATATATATTTAATCCAGAGGGATACTCAGGTTGGTAAATCCCAAAAAGCCGATCCTAATTAATATTTAATTGATTAATATTAAAATAGATCAAGGTGGAGGGTTCAATGCAAATATTATATTCTAATTACAGAGCCATGTATAAAAATAAAACAAAATTTTGATGTTGAAATCCGTTGAATAGCCATTTTGCCATTTTGCCATTTCTACGAGGAATTCCTCGTTTCTTCAGCAACGTCAAAACGAAAAATATTTATTCAGTCAAATTGAAATGACAAAAGATTTTATACCGGTGGAAGTCCCCAAAAATTTCTATTCACAGGAAAATTTTGGAGAGAGAGAGACAGACAGAGAGAGAGAGAGAGAGAGACAGAGAGACAGAGAGACAGAGAGAAAGTGTGTGTGTGTGTGTGTGTGTGTGTGTGTGTGTGTGTGTGTGTGTGAACAAAATATGGTCTTAGATCATGGTGACACATGACTGAAATAAATTTACAGTTCAAAGTCATTTTTACACGTGCGAGTCAAGATTTAAAACAAATTTTATTTATGATAGGGTTTCTGTCATTTGTATTGGCGGATTTCTTCTGTATTGTCGGCCATAATCTGACGGAAATTTGAATGGACGCTGTAGATTTGCTTTAAATGCTTGCATTTAAACTTTTTTTCGGTAAGGAGACAATATAATCTTCTGGTGAGAGACGTTTTGATATAACCAATATATGTTGATAGTTTTATATTGATGGCGACACAGTTTCCTAAGGGAGAAGTTAACTGGTATACAACATTCTTCTTCTTTTCTTTGTGCCTTGTCCTTTCAGGACGTAGGCGATCATGGCCTCCCATGTCACCCCACTCCTGGTGGCTCCTAGCACACTTTCTCCTGTTGCACCACGCAACCCTCGTTCCGTCATCCACCTGATCAGGTCCTTCAAATATGTTATCCGCTGCTTCCCTCTGTCTCTTTTCCCTCTATCTGGCCTGTTAGTATCAGATTCTCCAAGCCCTCCTTCCTTATTGCATGTCCCAGGAACTTTAGTTGTCTCTTCCTGATGCTCAGTATTAATTTCCTTTTCGTTTAAATCTTTTCCAAAACCTCATCATTGCTCACATGCCCGGTTCACGATATCCGATGTAAGAAAGTTAAAAGCATAGGGCAGCCAGTAAGGATCGAACCCACTTCTCAGGCGTAATTGTTCGAGAGAGACAAGCTTGCAGAACATTGCAGGACGTCGACGCGTCACTTCTTGCACGTGCCGTCTATCTTTGGGCATTTCCTTGAGTACGTCCACTGAACGCCAATTTATTGCAAATGTTCTAGAAATTTAAACTGGTTTTATCTGATTCTAAATATAAACGTAGATTTTGGTTACATTTTTTTAAACCGTTCTGATTACTCACATGGTCCGTCCACGTTATACCCAGCATCCTTCTGTAGAACTGTGGCTGATAAGAAATTAAGAATTAGAAACATTTTGGAAAAACCCAAAGTAAAATTGTATACCCGCAAAAGTGGATTCAAACGACTATTCACAGGTCAGTGCGAAAAGCAAATCCTGAAACCTGATTGGATTAAAAATAGAAAATCCATAATGACGTTATTTCACATCTAAAAGCGAAGATGCTCGCATGACCAGATTTAATTACTTAAGGATATTCTGTGACCGGTTTACGGCCTATCTTGTCCAATACACCGGTTCTCGCTCGATCACTGAAGTTAAGCAACGTTGAGCCTGGTCAGTACTTAGATGAGTGACTGCTTGGGAATACCAGGTGCTGTAAGCGTTTAGTGACGGATGTGCGTTGTGGTGCAGAGGATATCGACTCAGAAAGAGAAATCGGTGAGCCGAGTTCGAATTCCAGTTGAATACCCTGCATTCACTTAAGCACTGGTACCCTTGGGAAAGGTATTAATCCGTCCCTTCCCTCCAGTTATGGGTTAAATAACAGGGTAGGACTTGGGGACCCTGCCCTTAAAAACAAATCCCAATGAATCTTGATACTCGAAAAGAAAAAGTATTACTAGACACAAATACTTATTTAAGAGGGAAAAGAAACAATAAATTGTTGAAAGAAAAAGGTATTACCAGTAATAAATAAATAAAATTTAGTTAGCAATAAATGACCCGCCGAGGTTGATATGCCATAAAACAAAACAAACAACCAACCAACATTCTGTGACCGGTCAACATAGTCAGATGGGAGCCGTGAGACGAAACATCCAAAATGTATATTTTTATTCTTACACTATTCCACACAATTCCAACCTTCTGATGAAAACCTTCTGATAATCCTGATTATATTCCTGCATAAAACTAGTAAGCTGTAGGGAGTTCGATTATGTCTAACACAAGGCCGAATCAAATAAACCTTAACCAGCTACCTATAGCTACAAAACTAAATCTCTATTGAAGTTACCTTTAACCACATAAACATTAATGATCGCTATAACCAGATCTCTATTAAACTTCTATATCACCACATCTCTAGGAAAGTTCTCTATAATCAGTCAGTTAAGTGCCATACGTGATACACGCCTGAGCGATCATGTCTCGAAAGTGACATGACTTACTGGGCAAAAGATTTTCCCGCAGTAGGTTGCCATTGCTAGACTGGTTGCCAGCCAAGTCTATAGAACCTAATCTGTTCTGTTATTTAACCCATAACTGGAGGGAAGAGACGGTTTCATACCTTTCCCAACGGTATTTGTGCGTATGTGAATGCAACCGGAATTCGAACTCGGCTCCCCCGGTTTCTCGTTCCGAGCCGATATCCACTGCACCACAACGCAAATCTCTATAATCGCATCTCTATTAAACCTTTCTATAGCTACATCACTGTTATAGTTCTATATATCAACAGCTCTACATAAATTATCTTTAAGCAAATCTTAATTAAACATCTCTATCACCACATTTACATTAAAATTCACTCTAACATCTCTGGTAAATTTCCCTATAACCACACCTCTATAAAAGTCTTCTGTTACCACAACTCTATTAAACTTTTATTTAATCACACCTAAAGTTCCCTTTAACGACTTTTCTATTAAAGTTTTCTAGAAACACGTCTAGATTAAACATCTGTATTACTACATCTGTAATCTTCACTCTAACCTCGTCTCTATTAAAGATTTCTAATACATCATCACTACTGAACCATTCTATAGCAACACTTTCAGTAAAGTTGACTATAATGACACCTCTATTAAACTTCCCTATAAGTTCTCTTTTAGCATATCTCTATTAAACTTCCCTATAACAAATCTCGGTTAATATTCTCTATATCGACGTCTCTATTAACGTTACTATAACCACATATCTTTTAAAGTTCTCTAACCACATCTTTATTAAGCTTCTTTATAAAGGCATCTATATTAAAGTTCATTAATACTATATCTCTATTAAACTCCTCTATAACCACATATCTTTTAAACTCCTATAATCACATCTGTATTAATCTCCTGTATAAACAAATCTCTATTAAACTCCTCTATAACCATATCTACAATAAAGTTCTGTAATACTACTTTTCAAATAAAATTCTGTAGAACCACGTATCTTTAAAAGTTTATTTTTTTATTTTATTTTATTTTTTATTTTTTTTACTGGTTTTCCGTTTCAAACTGTTTTTTAGTTTTCTGGACAGAGCTTATCCAGTGTTTTCTGATCGTTTTGGCTTTTGTGAACAGTTATGAAACTCAAAATTTTTCAAAATCTTTTTTTTTTTTTTTTTTCATATTGGATCTACATGCCTGAAAAAATTAGCTGAATGATAAAACGGACATGAATGAAAATGCTCTCGACGCTTCTAATAAATTTTTTTTTTTTGTATTTATTCATTCCATTTCAACATCTGTTGCTTCAATCATTTGGTATTCTATAAGCTACATTTATGGGTGGGGTTAGAATGGTGAAGAGTTTGAGTTGTTGTACGAAGGCTTTTCGAATTTTTGTCAAAGGTGTAATTTTGAGCGTTTCTTTCTCAACGGCATGGCGGATACACCATGCAAATTGGTTATTTCTAGATAAATAAAATGGAGCCTTATTTTAAGAAGTTTAATTATATACTTATTATAGACAGACTTCGGCTGGAATTCGAAATCGGAGGGACGAGTTCGAATTCCTGTCAAATTCGTTGCATTCATTTACGCACAAATATCCTTAGAAAAGGTATGAATCCATCTCTTTCCCACCTAGCTATGGGTTGAATAGCAGGACAGAGTGGGTTCTATAGCCTTGGTTGGCAACAAGTATATTGCGGAGAATAATGGCAAAATACTACGGGAAAATCTTCTGCCTAGTCAGTCATACATCGAAAGAGACATGATCGCCCAAGCGTGTATCACGGATGACATTTAACTGACTGAATTATATATATGAGAATTTTTAGTTTGTAAAATTAATTTTATAGAAATATAACAATAGGAGAAGGCGTGCTCAGAGCCACCAGGGATAGGGAAAAGTGGAAAGCCACGATCGCCTACGTCCTAAAGGGACAAGGCACATTGAAGAAGATGGGCATATAAATACTTTTCTTCTCCTTCTCCTCCTCCTTCTGAATTATGCTGATGCCATCCACCGTATGATTGTGGGTGACAGACGTCCCACTGTTCAGCAGATAGCTAAATCCCTAGGCATTAGTTTTCATCCCGTTCTTACTCTTTTAACTGTGATATTGGGACGAGCAAGCTGTCGACAAGATGAGTCCCAGTAATGTTGACAGCAGAGCAGAAGATCAAAAAAGACGCTGCTTCTAGGCTGACACTGAAAATTCCCATTGCAGACTACGGGCTCAAGTTGAAACTCGGGTTCACTATTTCGAACCTGAATCAAAGGTACACAACAAACAGTGAAAAACATTCGGTTCCTGCCTCCCCTGATTAAATTCAAGCGGGCAGCGTCTATTGGCAAAGGGATGGCTTCTCTTTTGGGATTCAGAAGTTGTAATCTTCACGGACTACCTGAAAAAGATGAAATAAATATTAGCGGATCGTACTGTACATTAGAATTAGGACGAGTGAAGGAAATAATGTGCGTTGTGGTGTAGTGGATATCGACACGGAACGACGAATCGGAGAGCCGAGTTCGAATTCCAGTTGAATTCCTCGCATTCACAAACGCAAAAATACCCTTGGAAAAGGTATTAATCCGTCTCTTTCCTCCAGTTATGGGTTAAATAATAGTACAGATTGAGTTTTATAGCCTTGGCTGGCAACCAATCTACCGCAGAAAGTAATGGCAACCTACTGCGTGATAATCTTCTGCCCAGTTAGTCATATCTAGAAAGAGATATGATCGCCCAAAGCGTGTATCACGTATGGCACTTAACTGACTGACTGAATAGTTGGAAAGAATTAGAACTTCTACTTCTAGTGGGGGATCAGTTTTCTATTGTTAAGAAGTTACAAACTGATCCCCCATTAATTACTAATTAATACAATCCGTCTCTTCTCTCTTCAGCTATAGTTTAAAAAACAGGATAGAAAATCTTCTGCCTAGTCAGTCATGTCTCTTCCGAGACATGATCGCCCAAAGCGTGTATCACGTATGGCATTTAACTGACTGATTGAAGGAAATAATCAATTCAAAACATAGGGAAGCTGAGGGCAGTTCTGTTTTTTTTTTTTCTTCAGGATAACGTGTCCGTTCACACTGCTCAAGTTTCAGCAGCTGAAGCAACTAATTGTGGCCTTGAGTTGCTAACTCATCCCCCCCCCTTACTCACCAGCCTTGGCTTCTTCCTGCTTCCGAAACTAAAATCACACCAGCATACTCACCATTTTGTAAATAATGATGAGATCAATGATAGGATGTGCGTTGTGGTGCAGTGGTTATCGTCTTGGAACGAGAAATCAGGGAGCTGAGTTCGAGTTCCAGTTGAATTCTTTGCATTCACTTTTGCACAAATACACTTGGGAAAGGTATTAATCTGTCTCTTCCTTCCAGTTATGGGTTAAATAACAGGACATAATAGGTTCTATAGCCTTGGTTGGCAACCAGTCTACCACAGAAGTCAATGGCAACCTACTGCGGGATAAACTTGTATCACGTATGGCACTTAACTGACTGACTGAATATAATAGTTGAAAACATAATTAATATTTCTACTGGGCATAAAGTGAGGGGATCAGTTTTCTATTGTTATGAAGTAATAAACTGATCCCCCGTTAAACTCGAGTAAGGACTAGAACCATCCTTTGATTTTGGGGGACCAGAACGCCACCTTCTTCTGTGATGAGATTGCAATGCATAAGCATCGCTGGACCAGGTTCTTTAATGTCACGGGGGCTATTTTTATAGCCCCCTTGACATTGTTAATTTTATAAGTTATAAGTTAATTTTATTTGACAATGTTATTTTATAAGAAGTGGAAACATATCTTGATTCTCCAATTCCTTTTGAACGTTCTTCAAATTTTTGTTTAAAGCTTTAACGTTTCGAATATATGTGTCTGTTTAATTGTTTTTAACCTGACCTACTTGCCAAATCTTAAGCGTAATTTTGTCAATGCAGATAGAAAGAGTGGCCCATTTCTGTTAAGAACCAATATCATCAGAAATTGCTGAAGTTTCTATTCCCATGGAAGAGTAACCTAAACAAAACTCATCAGTGTATGATGTAAATATTGACTGACAAATGCCTGTCATACTTAATTGTGTGGTGGGGCAACTTCCAGCAGATTTTGTGACCCAAACACACCCCAAAAGCCCTCAATGATGTCAACTTCTGAAATTGTTAGCCATTTTCATGACATCGACATATTTCGACTAAAAGAATTCATAAAACTCTATAGATAGCCAGGGAAATCGTTGGGTCTATAATTCCTGAGCAGTTAGTTTTGTAGAGTGAGTATATATATATATATATATATATATATATATATATATATATATATATATATATTGTATTTAAGCAACAATCTCTCTTTTATGCAGGTTTCATTAACAATGACAAATAACGTATTTTCATTAAGTTGTTTATATTATTTTTCATGTGTTCTTATGATTTTTTCAGACTTCAAATTATATAAGAATTGTCCAAAGGTTTTGTATTTTCGAGCGCTTTCGACTATTGTTTTAGCCCTTATCAAAAATGAATTTTGTTTCACTTGTAAATAAACATGTCTAAAGTATATGTATATAGAGTAAAAAATAAATAAATTTAGTTTGGGTTTAAGGAAAACATAACAACGGTCAAGAGTCGAGAGAAAATGGAAAATTTTTGTTTTGTTTCCCGAAGGCCTTTACCCCGTCAAAATTTTCTAAAACACCCTTAATTCCGTGCGTATGCATATACTGAATTTAAATCGACAATTGTTTATTGAAGAAACCTACCTTTTTCTCATGTTATCGACCAGAAATAAATCGGACTATATCTCATCCCTTACCACCGTTCTCATATCTGATTCACCGCTGAATGAATTGAGGCGTAGGATACTTATTTCGGTCTTTTTACTCCCTTTTGAGCAATTAATCCGCGATTTGTTTGTTTTCTGAAGTCGTTTTCAGCGTAGTAATAGAAAAAGGAAGTAAAAAGGTAGAAAAATTGGAAAACTACGCGTGAAGTCAGTCTGCAGTGAATAACATTTTTGAACCGTGGTTCCGGTGTGAGATAAACAGCGAAAAGAAGTTCCATATTCTTCTGCTCGATAACATGAAAAAAGGTAGGTTTCTTCAATAAACAATTACCGATTTGAGTTCAGCATATACATTTGCACGGAAATAGGGATGTTTTGGAAAGATTTGAAGGGGTAAAGGCCTTCGGGAAACAAAACAAAAATTTACCGAGAAAATTAAAATGTTCCTGTGGGAATTAGAATGTAAATCGAAATGAAATGCAAAATCAATTTTATGGGACTTATGGCGGCAAGTATACAACCTAAAATGGCGCTCAATTTCACTACTGAAGGTCTTCTAATGGCTTTAATAAAAAACGATTTAACACGTGATTGGGGTTGCCCGGAAAAGCAAGGGGCGTCTGTTTGTTTGTTTATCATTTAGAGCATAGAGGTTTGGGTTGGAGTTTGATGTTGATAATGTTTGCCCCAGTTTTGATTTGTTTATTTTCTTTCAGGTAGGGAGGGACCCCGTTGAGATGGGTGTGGAGTTGACGCGTTTGGGGAAAGCATGGGGTATAAGGGTAGATTTATTAGAGACAAATGATGGGGACAGAATATAGACAAAAAGGGAAGAAGGATAGATAGATAGATAGATAGATAGATAGATAGATAGATATGAAGAGATTTTTTGTACATATATATATATATATATATATATATACACACACACACACACACAAGAAATCACGCTATATATTATATATATTAGATAGATAGATAGATAGATAGATAGATAGATAGATAGATAGATAGATAGATATAAAGTTTTTGGTATATATATATATATATATATATATGTACAAGAAATCTCACATATATATATATATATATATATATATAAATTAGATAGATATTAAATTTTTGTATATATATATATATATATATATATATATATACATTAGATAGATAGATAGATAGATAGATAGATAGATAGATAGATAGATGTAGAAAAGCAAAGAGATTTTGTGAGTAGAAAGAAAACAGGTAGAAAGCGTCCTGGCTCGTATGCAGCGAGGCGGGAAGACAGATTTCGAAAAAGCTGGAAAGTTCGGAGGTGTGTTGGTGGTGGATAAAGAAGCTGGAGTCAATGTGGGGTGAGATATGCAAGACAAAAGGATCGGAATAGAAGCAAGCGTAAATGGTACGCGAAGTTGGTGAATAGGTATTTCGCTTGGCACGGCGGAGTTTCGGTTTGTACGACTCACATTTTTGACATGTTATCCAATCCGACGGAGAAATAGCCTAATTCTCATTGGATCGGGTCTTCCTCACTACAATTCAGACAATAGATATATAGATAGACACTGAGAAAGAAAGAAAGAAAGAAAGAAAGAAAGAAAGAAAGAAAGAAAGAAAAAGACATATATGAAGAGTCTGAGAAAGAAATGATCGCTATTTACTTAAAAGAAAGAAAGAAAAATGAAAGAAAAAAGAAAAAAAGAAATATATGAAAAGTCTGAGGAAGAAAGGTTAGATATATAGAAAGATACTGAAAGAAAGAAAGAAAGAAAGAAAGCGATATATGAACAGTCTGAGAAAGAAAAGAGATAGATAGATAGATAGATAGATAGATAGATAGATAGATAGATAGATAGATAGATACTGAGAAGAAAGAAAGAAAGAAAGAGATATATGAAGAGTCTGAAAGAAAGAAAGAAAGAAAGAAAGAAAGAAAGAAAAAGATATATGAAGCGTCTGAGAAAGAAAGAAACATAGATACTTAGCAGAAAGAAAGAAAGAAAGAAAGAAAGAAAGAAAGAAAAAGATATATGAAGAGTCTGAGAAAGAAAGAAACAGAGATACTTAGCAGAAACAAAGAAAGAAACTAAGAAAGAAAGAAAGAAAGAGATATATGAAGAGTCTGAAAAAGAAAGAAAGAAAGAAAGAAAGAAAGAAAAAGATATATGAAGAGTCTGAGAAAGAAAGAAACAGAGATACAAGAAACAAAGAAAGAAACTAAGAAAGAAAGAAAGAAAGAAAGAAAGAAAGAAAGAAAGCGATATATGAACAGTCTGAGAAAGAAAAGATAGATAGATAGATAGATAGATAGATACTGAGAAGAAAGAAAGAAAGAAAGAAAGAGATATATGAAGAGTCTGAGAAAGAAAGAAACATAGATACTTACAAGAAACAAAGAAAGAAAGAAAGAAAGAGTTTGAGAAAGAAAAGATGGACTATGAAGATTAAGAAAGAAAAAAGAATGATGCTGTGATACTCAAGTAAATTTTTGCAACATAGTTTCTTTTTCCATTGCTCTTGTTTGCAGTTGAGGTCAATCGGTGTTAGTGTGTGTGCGTGTGTGTGCGTGTGTGTGCGCGCACGCAAAGTGTTTGTTGACAGTTTCTCAAAATTTTTTTTTTTAATCATATCACCCCAAACAAGGCGGTAACGCCACTGATGCGCAGGGGGCTACGTAAGAGTAAGACGATTGGAAAAGAGAAAGCCGGAAACCACATCCTAATCAGGAAACAAGGGATGAGCCCCTTCACCTGTTCAATAGACGTGGGTGGAGCGTAAACCGGGCGATAGTTTAGTCTATCTACTCCAATTATTCCAATCTCTATTGAACACATTCGTCTCAACGTTCTGTGATTATGTTTTTGACATTAGTCCATTCTTCCGACAACTATCCTGATATTTATTGTATTAGACACACTCCCGACCTTCACGGATATATTATCAACTGTTATCATTTCTGTTTTTGATCGTTGCTGTTCAAGACATGATCGCCCAAGCTTGTGTTATACGCTTAGGCGATCATGTCTCCTTCGACTTGATAGAAGATTTTTCCGCAGTAGGGTGCCATTGCTTTCTGCGGTAGACCGGTTGCCAACCAAGGCTATGGAACCAAATCTGTCCTGCGGAAGAATGGATGAACCTTTCCAAAGGTTGTTTTTGCGCAAGTAAATGAAATGAATTCGACTGAAATTCGAACTCTGCTCTCTGATTTCTCATTCGAAGCTGATACTCATTACACCACAACGCACATCTTGTACTCAGTGCAAAAAGCTCGTACCTTCTGGGCGGATTTATAAATTCGATCAGTATTTACCTATAGTTTCAGATATAATGTCAACTTATATTTAACTATAGTCTCAAGTACAAACCCTATCACTGTTTTACGCATAGTCTCAAGAATCTATATATATAAATGGCGAGATGTTTGTGTGTGTCTGTCTGTATGCCCTTTATACAAATCCACAATTTTTATCCGATTATATGTAAGACTTAGTGCTCACTAAACCAAATTTAACAATATTGGTTCAAATAACGGGCTAATAGCAAAAATATGAGAACCGTAGGTCACAATACGGAAGGCTGGAGAGTATGTCTACCGACACTTAGTGATCAATGCAACTAATATGAGACTTGGGTTAGTAGATTTTATGACTGCTGCTTTACTGAATGTCAAAGTTTATTTATTACTAGCAGCATAGCCCGGCGTTGCTCGGGTGTAATGAAAGCTTTAAAACTAATCCATGGTCCTGGAGCTCAGACTCTTTGGACGTTGGCACGAAAGACTAAAAAGCATTAGTTGCTTCTAGTTAAAGCGAAACTGTAGAATGAAATAAAAATAAATGGATGTAAGTCAAATTTTGATTTCCTGGTATCGATATCAAATTTTTTTTTTTCGTCGTAAACTGAATTTTGAAGGCTAAATAAGTCCTCTGAGTAAATGGTATCATGGCTGAGACTAAGAACTATTACACTTTATCACACTAAGTAAGTCCATGAAAACTTATCGTACCCACCGGTAGTAAAATTGGAGAAAATGAGCCATATTGATGGCTGAATATCGGTTTTTGATCGATTTCCGATAGAATATCCGGGGTATCGATTTCCGATATCGGGGAAAAGGAATAGTCTGAGAAGATCTACTAATGTTTGAGACTAAAAACTATAATTGTACCAACTTAGAGCAAATACTGCAGCAAGAACCACGTTAAAATGGCTGAAATCCTGATGTTGATCACACCTAATCGGAAGTATCGGAGTATCGATTTCCAATATCGGGGAGAAATCGGAAAAAAATAAGTAGCTCATGACCTGACCGGAAGCCTAAAGAATATTTGTGTGAAGTTTGGTGAGAATCAGATAAAAATTATAGATTTGTATAAGACAGACAGACAGACAGACAGGTAGATATACACAGACACAAACAATTTGGTTTATATATATATATATATATATATATATAGTGAGAGAGAGAGAGAGAGAGAGAGAGAGAGAGATATTAGACATGGCGTGTGTTTGTCGAAATACACATGTCTTTGGGTGCATGCTCGTATGTGGGTGCGTAAATAGAAATTTGTTGAAATTTTAGTAAAATAAGAAATGTTAAAAGGAGAAAATTAAAAGGCGTCATTTAAATGAAAACATCATATGTGTATTTCTAAGTGGCTTTTTTTTAAAGATAGATAGATAGATAGATAGATAGATAGATAGATAGATAGATAGATAGATAGGAACAGGCTTAGATAGATAGATAGATAGATAGATAGATAGATAGATAGATAGATAGATAGATAGATAGATAGGAACAGGCTTAGATAGATAGATAGATAGATAGATAGATAGATAGATAGATAGATAGATAGATAGATAGATAGATAGATAGGAACAGGCTTAGATAGATAGATAAATAGATAGATAGATAGATAGATAGATAGATAGATAGATAGATAGATGTAAATAAGTTGAAACTATTAGAGAGTGACAGAGAGAGACACACACACACAAAACATAGATAGATAGATAGATAGATAGATAGATAGATAGATAATGAACACAAAGATAGATAGATAGATAGATAGATAGATAGATAGATAGATAATGAACACAAAGATAGATAGATAGAGAGAGAGAGAGAGAGAGAGAGAGAGAGAGAGAGAGAGATATTGGTGTGAACAGCCTGAGCTAAATATATTAACAATGATAGACATATGTTTATTCTAACTTTCATCCATTCTTATAATCATGTTTAATTACCTTCTCTAATCACATCTGCTATTAATTTTTTTTTTCTTCTGCAATTTATCTAGAAACAGAGTTTGGCCATTTCCCCAAAAATAAATTGCTGATTTGTATAAAAGGCGTAAAAAAGACGAAAAAAATAAAATAAAATAAAATACTCTGATAAATTACAGAAGGCGGGACCTGAAAACACTAGCGTTACTTGTAAATTTTAAGTTTTATTCATTTTTCTGAGATACCTATGGTGCAGTGGATATCGACTCGGAACGAGAAATCGGGGAGCCGAGTTCGAATTCGAGTTGAATTCATTGCATTCACTTACGCGCAAATACTCTTGGAAAAGGTATTAATCCGTCTATTCCTTCCAGTTATGGGTTAAATAACAAGACTGATTGGGTCCTATAGCCTTGGCTGACAACCAGTCTACCGCAGAAAGCAATGGCAACCTACTGCGGGATAATCTTCTGCCCAGTCTTTCGAGACATGATAGCCCAAGCGTGCTTCACCTATGGCACTTAACTGACTGACTAGTTGTTTAATACAAAAGAAACTGTTGTCAATATCTTGCAAATTGCCATGTTTCAGCCGTTGTACGGTCTGGCCCTTCTTCAGGTGCTAAGAATTTTTAACCAAACCCTTTATTTCGATATATTTCTATCGGCTAAATTTAGTATATATATATATATATATATATATATATATATATATATATATGAACCCAGGTAAAGAGGACCCAAGATTTTACGATTTTGAGGTCCCTGGCATTTATTTTTTTATAAATAGTGCTCAATATAATAAATAATGTAAATCTTAATATAATCATATATATATATATATATATATATATATATATAGTAATGTGCAAAAGTATTAGGACAGGAACTATTTTATCTTTTATGAGGCATATTGAAAGAAAATAAGCAACTTAATTCAAGTAATTTTATTTGATTTACTCAACAAATACTTTAACAAGATAAAATACTTGTCACAAAATAAATTTAATATTTAGTATAATAGCCTTTTGCTTTCATCACAGCCTTCATTCTGTCAGGCATTGACATCACAAGCTTCTTCAATGTATCTAATGGTATCTCCTGCCGAGCAGCTTGCATTTGTTCTCAAAGTGTGTCTTGCGAAGTAACATTAGATTTATCATTTTTTTTTATCCAAAATTTCCCATAGATGTTCAATAGGATATTTTAAATGTCCCACGTTGAAAATATAGTGCTTCAAAAGTTACCAAACCAAAAGCATGTGTACGATACGTTGATGATATTTTCCATTTAGATAACAAGAAAAATGAAATCGATCATCTTAAAAAAAATTCTGTTCTCAACTTCACCTATGAGCTTAGCCAAAAAAACAAACTCTCATTTCTGGATGTTCTTGTAGATTCTAGTAATAATACTTTCGCAACTTCAGTCTATAAAAAACTCACGAGCAAAAAATCTTGCCATCTTAATTTTATTAGTCAATGTCCTCTTCGATACAAAACTGGCGTGATTAAAAATGTCCTCACGAGAGCGTACAAGAATTCATCTTCCCAACCGCTTTTTCTTTAAAGAAATACACAATTTGAAACAAACGCTTGTCTACGACTTTCCATATTATTTACTTGATTACCATATTAAATTTTTTCTTCGTAACGTAATCAATGGCAACCGTAAACACATGGACAAAACAACATTAATATTTTTACAAAAATCCAATGGACAATACCTACAGACAAGACGCACCTTCACTTCGAAATATCTTCCAAAGTTATGCAATTTCGACCAATTTAAACAAGAAAATTAGATTAATTATCTATTGTAAAAATTCAAAACTGCTAACTTCATTATCAATATTAATTCACCTGCAAAATCTAAACTGCAGAGAACCGGTGTCGTTTACCAATTTATGTGTCTTTTGAAGAACTGTGTTCCTCAACTATCCAAATCTACACCCCACCAGATATTATACTGTGTTATCACGTAGTTTATCATTGATGTATACAATCCAGAACTATCAAAAGTGACGTGTACGTTCTACCATAACAAACAAACTTAGCCAGTCTATTATTTTGCTATATAAGGTGATTTAACTGCCTACAAAATCATCCACCACATGGTTCCTTGGTATGTTGGTCTTTGGACTCAGACTGTAAACACAAAGGTGCCCAACTCGGGAAAGAAAATAGGAAACCTTCTGTCTCAGGAACATAAAAACCTTATTATTCAAAAGTACAATGAAAATAATGGTTATAAAAAAGATTGCAAAATCTTTAGAATTGCCCCTAAGCACTGTTAAAACTGTAGTTAAGAAGTGGTTAGTGCACAAAACCACTGCTACCCCACCAAGATCTGGGAGACAAGCAAACTTACCAGAAGAGCAACATCAAAACTGGTCCGGGAGGCAACCTCCAACCCTAGTGCAACACTGGAAAACTTGAAAGCTTCAGTTTCCAGTAAAGGGACAGATGTCCATGCATCTACAATTTCCAGAGTATTGCATCGGTCTGGCCTGCAAGGGAGGGTAGCTAGAAAAAAGCCCCTTCTGAAGCCTTTGCCAAAAGACACATCTTTGATTCCATGACCATGTGTCGAAAGATTTTGTGGTCAGATTAGACCGAAGTCGAGTTATTTAGGAAAAATATGAAACGCTACGTTTGACGGGAAAAGGGCACCCTTCAGCAACTTCATTACACCGTCCCCATTTCAAATCATGGCAGTGTGGACGGTGATGCTTGTGGACTGTTACAGGGCCTGAAGAGCTGGTAACCATCCAAAAATATTGGAGGCAAACCTGCTTAAGTCTGCTAGAGCTCTGCGCTTGGGTCACAATTTCAAGTTTCAAAAAGATAACGACCCCCAAGCAGGTGTCAAAAAGCACTAAAGCTTGGTTTGCTAGCAAGAAAATTACAGTTTTTAGATTGGCCCAGCCAGTCTCCAGACCCCAATCCTATAAAAAATCTATGGCAAGATCTAAAGCTGGCTGTGCACCGACGTTCCCTACCCAATCCGATAATTTCTGCCATAAAGAATGGCAAAAACTGTCAGCAGACCACTGCAGCAAACTCGTCGAAGGCTATCCGAGGCGTCTGCAGACTATAATTGACACAGCAGGATCATCCACAAAGTATTAGTCGAAGACATTGCAAAAGGGGTGTAGACTTTTGAAAAAACATTTGTCTAAGTTATATGATTTTAAGAATCAGTGTAAAATTTATAAAATGTAATTTCTATATCAAAGGAAAGTGTGATGGACCTGCTTATTATTTAATAATCACTGGAATTGAAAAATGTGTTGTTCCATGTTAAATTATACAAGAGATATCAATTTTCAAAAGGGGTGTAGACTTTTGCAAGCAACTGTACACAAGACTCTATATGCATAAACTTTCCTCATTTTTATTTACAGGTAAAACAATATTAATTCTTGATAATGGCGAAAAATATAATCAAAAGCACCCGAAAGTTCAAAACCTTATATAATTTGATTTCTGAGAAGAAAAAAATATACGAACACATGAACAATCATATAAAAAGTTTAATGATGATACTTTTTCTGTCATTTTTAATGAAACATGTATCAAAGAGAGATTGTTGTCCAAATGCACAATATATATATCTAAACTTATTTATAAATGGAACTTTGTCTCTGTGTGTGTCTGTGTATGTGTGTGTCCGTTACCTATAGACTCCGAAACGGCTGAACCGATTTTCTTGAATATTTACACAGTTGTACTATAAGCGTCTGCGAGTGTTCGTAGTTAGGTTTTGTGTCGAGGTACATCCGATAAATATCGAAAATTGATAATCGAAAAAATCGGGTTATAGAAAGAGTGGTCCGATTTTAATCAAATTTGTTACACTCATAGACAAAGACGTAAGAAACGATATTCAGAAGTTTCAAGGTTGCAGTTCTTACAATAGTGCAGAAAATCGATAATATATATATATAAGGCAAGATATTCGTGTGTGTGTGTGTGTGTGTGTGTGTGTGTGTGTGTGTGTGTGTGTTTATTTGCCTGTATGTCTGTATTTGTTTTCAGCCCTTTTATTTTAGTTTTTGCTTAGGGTTTGGCTCTAAATAGGTATAATTGTAGTTCTTAGTCTCACCCATGATTCCATTTACTCAGAGGACTTATTTAGCCTTCCAAATTCAGTTGAAGACGAAAAAAACTTATTTGATATCGATACCAGGAAATCAAAATTTTACTTACATCCATTCATTTTTTCTTTCAGTCTACGGTTTCACATTAACTGGAAACTACTAATGCTTTTTAGTCTTTCGTGCCAACGTCCAAAGAGTCTCAGCTCCAGGACCATGGATTAGTTTTAAAGCTTTCATTCCACCCGAGCAACGCCGGGCTATATTGCTAGTATGTCTATACTTCTGAAATAAGGTAGCATTTACACTGTTTACATTTTTTAAATATTGTCTTCAATTGTATTTATTCAGATGCTCGGAATTACAAACCGAAACCTTTATTACGATCACTAGATTTACTAGAATTACTAGATTTACTAGATTTACTAGAATTACTAGAAGTGGATCATTCCACTTCTAGTAATTCCTTTAATTTAACTCTTTTAAGTTATTTGTTTACTACTGCTGTAGAGTTGTATTAATTCTATTAAATAATAGAATCGGCTATGAATACGGTCGTCAGTCAGTCAGTTAAGTGCCATACGTGATACACGCTTTGGGCGATCATATCTCGAAAGAGACATGACTAACTAGGCAGGAGATTTTCTCGCCTGTTATTTAAACTATAGCTGAAGAGAGAAAAGACAGATTGTATTAATTAATAATTAATGGGAGATCAGTTTGTAACTGTTTAACAATAGAAAACTGACCCCCCACTTTATGCCCAGTAGAAGTTTTAATTGTTTCCAACTATTCAGTCAGTCAGTTAAGTGATACACGCTTTGGACGATCATGTCTCGAAAGAGACATGACTGACTGGGCAGAAGATTATCCCGCAGTAGGTTGCCATTGCTTTCTGCGGTGGACTGGTTGCCGACCAAGGCTACAGAACCCAATCTGTCCTGTTATTTAACCCATAACTGGAAGGAAGAGACGGATTAATACATTTCCCAAGGGTATTTGCGCGTAAGTGAATGCAAGGAATTCTACTGGAATTCGAACTCGGCTTCCCGATTTCTCGTTCCGAGCCGATATCCACTGCACCACGACGCACATCCTGAATACGGTAGTAATGATCTAAAATATTTATAAAAAGAACAGTTTTTTTAACACATGCATGACCATGACATTACAACATACAACATGACCATGACATTACAACATACAACATGACCATGACATTACAACATAAAAAAATCTATTTTTGGATAATTTTCACGTTCTTATGAACGCTAAGTACAACTGTCAAACATTACATTTGAAACAAAAAGAAAAATTTGCAGTAATTTTTCGCAACACAGTTTTGCGGTCATTTTTTTTTTACCACGGCTTACATCCTTGATGATAATCTCGGAAAGAGATTGAAAGTACTTGGAAACATCGAGAAATGGATAATAAAATCAATTGTAAAGGTTACAGCGCATTTTTTACATCTTTCTTACATCTTTACATCGAAAGGATTTTATTTAAAATAAGCAGACATAATGTTTGCAATTTATTTAATCAGACATGCCTCAAAAAATAAAAATTTCTGCCTAAATACACAAACTTCAAATTATATAATCCAACAGCTCATCATAACAACATCACCTGGAATTTAAACGTAGCCTCGTAAAAAGGCAGATTCAAGTAATTAATGATAATTTAACGTCCAACAAACGTAAGCAAGAAATATATAACATACTAAAAAAACTACCAACTCTGAAGAAGTTAAACAAATTCTAAATAGACTAAAATAAATTATTAACAGATTGGAATGTACACATAGGATAAAAATTCAAAGAAAACTCAATACATTATATAAAGAAACTATATACCTCCCGAATAACTTTGAAAGATTTATAAACATTTCTGATTATGATTTAAATGACAACCAAAAGGAACTACTTAACCTCGGACCTAACTGCCATATATTCTTCTTCTATGTGCCCTGTCCTTTTAGGACGTAGGCGAGCATGGCTTTCCACATCTCCCTATCCCTGGTGGCACGCTTTCTCCTGTTATACCACGCAACCCTCGTTCTGTCATCCACCTGATCAGGTCCTTCAAATATGTTATCCGCTGCTTTCCTCTGTCTCTTTTTTCCTCTGTCTGACCTGTTAGTATCAGGTTCTCCAAGCCCTCCTTCCTCATTGAATGTCCCGGGAACTTCAGTTGTCTCTTCCTGATGCTCAGTATTAATTTTCTTTTCGTTTCCATCCTTTCCAAAACCTCATCATTGTTCACATGCTCGATCCATAATATTCACAGCATCCTTCTGTAGAACCACATTTCAGTTGCTTCAAGTTTTTTCTTCATCTTTAATGGTATTGTTTAGCATTCACTGCCATATTGAAGAACTGACATCACATAGCAATCCAGTACTCTCTTCTTTGTTTCTATCGAAATTGTCCTGTTTCTTAATACTTTACTCAGCTTCTGGAACACGTCCTTCGCCATGCCAATTCGCCTTTGGATCTCTGTGTCACTCTTTTCGTCCTTCGTCAGAACACTTCCCAGGTATTTAAATTTTTGTACCTACTTGACCATGACATTACGACATAAAAAAATTCATATTAGATAATTTTCACGTTCTAATGAACTTTAAGTAAACTGTCAACCGTTACAGTTGAGGCAAAAAGAAAAATTTGCAGTAATTTTTAGCAACACCGTTTTACGGTTATTTTTTGTTACCACAACTTACACCCCGAAGAAGATCTCGGAGGTAGATTGACAATATTTGGGAACATCGAGAAATTAATAATAAATCAACTGTAAAAGTTACAGCGCGTTTCTTACATCTTTCAAGATTATCCGTGTGTAGGAAACGGATTTTATTTAAAACTAAGCAGACATAATTTATTTAATCTGACATGCCTAAAAGAAAATTTACTGCCCAAATACACAATACGCATCGCTCATTCAGTAATGGATTAGATCACGCTGGCTTTTGGGCGGGTATAATGACAATATACACGCTAAAAAGTCTGCCTTCGTCTACCGAACGCTTATAGCCCAGCGGTAGAATCGCCGACTGAGGCCAATTCGGTCGGGTTTCAATCCTGGGTTAAAAGTAATCGGAGTCTAACCGTACTGAGGAGCTGTGATACAGCGAAACAGATCTGTCTGCAGATGACTATATATTGTGTATTTGGGCAACAATCTCTCTTTTATACAGGTTTCATTGAAAATGTCAGACAAGACATCATCATTAAGTTTTTTATATCATTTTTCATGTGTTCGTATAATTTTGTTCTTTTCGGAAATCCAATTATATAAGAACTCTTCAAAGTTCGAAAGTACAAAAGCTTTGGACAATTCTTATATAATTTGAGTTCCGAAAAGAAAAAAAAATTATACGAACACATGAGAAATTATATAAAAAAACTTATTGATAATACTTTGTCTGTCATTTTAAATGCAATATATATATATATATATATATATATATATATATATAAACTTATTTATAAATGGAACTGTGTGTGTGTGTGTGTGTGTGTGTGTGTGTGTGTGTGTGTGTGTGTGTCCCCGTTACCTATAGACTCCAAAACGGCTGAACCGGTTTTCATGAAAATTTACAAAGTTGTACTATAAGCGTCTGCGAATGTTCTTAACTAGGTTTTGTGTCGAGGTACCCCCGATAAATATCGAAAATCGATAATCGAAAAAATCGGGTTATAGAAGGAGTGGTCCGATTTTAATCAAATTTGATACACTTATAGAAAAAGACATAAGAAAAGATATTCAGAAGTTTCAAGGTTGCAGTTCTTACAATAGTGCAGAAAATGTGATATCGATACTAGGAAATCAAAATGTTACTTACATCCATTCATTTTTTTTTTAAAGAGTCTGAGCTCCAGGACCATGGATTAGTTTTAAAGCTTTCATTACACCCGAGCAACGCCGGGCCATACTGCTTGTATATATATATATAATGGATTCTCCCGTCGCGTTCAACGTATGAGGGTCCAACCTTTTTCCAGCAAGACAACCACACAGAGATTTGTTTATAGTGGTGAAGGCATTGTGTAGTACCATCCACACTTCTTGGAACTGCTGATAACAAACAATTGGTGCAGATGACTGCCACAAATCGCACGAACAGCAGACCTCAATTATTTAACCCATAATTGGAGGGAACGAACGGATTAATACCTTTCCCAAGGGTACCAGTGCGCAAGTGAATGCAGCGTGCTCGACTGAAATTGGAACTCGGCTCACCGATTTCCCCCTCCAAGCCGACATCCACCGCACCCCAACGCACATCCGTGAATGCTAACAGCACCTGGTATTCCCAAGTGGTCACCCACCTAAGTACTGACCAGGCTCAACGTTGCTTAACTTCGGTGATCGAGCGGGTACCGGTGTATCCAACGTGACATGGCCGTTATATATATATATATATATACCAATTTCCACTCCGTCATCATTTGTACACTGACATCGGGAGGGAAAACATTATGTCCAAAACAACAATAGTCAGGATACTCGTTGCTTGCAATGATTATTTTTTTCAAATTTTCATTATTCATTGTATTCTGAATTTAATTCTTGCCTTTATAGCTCAATTACACAGATAACATTTGTGACCTAACCAAACCTCGGGATGGAAAACATTATGTCCAAAACAACAATTGTCAGGATACTCGTTGCTAGTAATGATTATTTGTGACCTAACCAGCAAGAACAAGATGAACTCACCGACTGTTTCCACAACAGATGCACACACAATACCAGAACGTTCTCGACAACAAAACTTAGATGACAATGCATGCGCCTGTGAAGAACTCTATGCTAGAAGCTTCTTACTGTCTATCTTAACACAGAGAAAAATCTCACACCTTCCTCCAGTAACGCCCCAGCCGCACCGATATATTTACCGAATATTTGTCTACCAACCACCACGACACACTCTGCACCGGGTCTGCCATGCACCTGGCTGCCTATTTGCCATCTAGCCAGACTTACCCGATCATTTTTTCTCACCACCTGCCTCGCTACCTGTCTATATAAGTAGGTAAGAACTTTAGTGATTCACAAGATGTACGCACGAAAATATTCAGCGATATATTTCAGCTTCTTTGAATGCTTCTCACTTGGTATCTGTCTGCCTATCCAACTCAGACAGACAGACTGACAGACAGACTGACAGACAGACTGATAGATAGATAGATAGAGAGAGAGAGAGAGAGAGAGAGAGAGAGAGAGAGTTATAAAGAAACAATCAGATTGTGATAAACATATAGGTGCATAGATATAAATAATATATATATATATATATATATATATATATAGAGAGAGAGAGAGAGAGAGAGAGAGAAAGAGAGAGCAAATACATTATAACAGATCGCTAAATAGGTAATTATTAACAGATATAGACATATATAAAGATATGAGTAGACTGAGATAGATATATAGAAAGAAAGTAATGCCAGCTTCTACTCTTAAGTAGCCCCATGCGCATCAGTGGTGTCACCGCCTTGCTTGGGGTGATATGATTTTTAAAAAAAGCAATATATATATATATATATATATATATATATATGGTTAAATAAAAAAAATGACAGGAGGAAAACTGTATTTTAAATCGCCTACGCGTTTCGTCCTGTGATGGACTTTATCAAGGCAAAAAGACGAAATGAGCTTTATTCTAAATGACGTATCTATAAACAAACAGTGTTGGCAACCACAAAGACGCTCACAAATCATTTCAAAAGATTAACAGAATATTTTAGTTTTTACACTTAATGTGTAGTGCAAAGTCAAGAGATGTTAAAATGAAGGGAATTCAATCGTTTTCTTTGAAATATTTGTTATGTATATTAGTCTGTTTTAGTTTTCGAGAGCGCCGGTATCCAGTACTACCAAAACATCAATTTGCGCCCCGGATTTTTCCCAATCTCACCTTTACTTATGGAAATTAAAACAGACTGCTCCGATGAACTTAGATCACTGGTGCCCCTAGGTACGAATTTGCACGAGATACTAGATTAGCAACTAGGTCCCACTCTTTTACAGTAAAACAGATAAAATGTAACCGCAATTTCTACTCTAACAGC
>JBBBDQ010001227.1:1072500-1090000 GCA_037127315.1 Ascarosepion bandense
ATAATGACTTGAATTAATAAAATATAATATACAATGTATAGTATTATTATTCAAGTGTTAATAAAACAGTGCTCAATGAATGAACAGAACTGTAATATATAAATATTAATAAATATACACATTGTCCTACTTCTATGGCACGATCCGAAGTTACATGCGTTATGCAATCATCAGGTGCATATTTTAAACTGACAGATTAATAGATTTAATTTTAAGTTCACCAGATGTTCATTTTTCATCTTATAAAGTTATATTACTGCTTTTTAAATAACAAGATTAAGAATTTAAATATTCTAAGATTACATGTAGATAAAAAATTTAAATTTAAATTTAAAATTAAAATATTAAATAAAATAAAATAAAAAATATTAAAATATTCAAAATATTAAAATTCAGAGAGAAGAAAATAAAGGGGTGTAAATTATAAAACGTAAAACTTCTAAAATTTAAATATTCTAATATTACATATGTATAAAAAATTAAAATTTTAGAATTTTAAATAAAAATTTAAATTAAAAATTAAAAATTAAATTAAAAATTTAGAATTAAATTAAAATTAAATATTAAACAAATCAGAAAATTAAAATTAAAGGGGCTTAACTCCTAATCGTTAAAAGTAATATTTGCCGGGTGGGGGGGAAAGGGAGACAATAAGGAAGAAAGAGGTAATTCTGACCAACACTGATTTGAAAATTCTTGCAAAAATCAGATAATTGTCGGATTTTTATTGAAATCTTCAGAACTTATTCAGAAACGAATTAAATCAATTTTGAAATTCTTCCATTCTTTTTTTTTTTTAAATCATGTCACCCCAAGCAAGGCATTCCACTGCCACTATAGCGCAGGGGGTTACACAGGGCGATAGACGAGTTAGGATGTACATAGGGGGAGAGTTGGAGAGAATGGGAAGGTTAGTGTGTTAGGAGGTGTCTATTGACCTTACATTTAAACTCCTGGAGGTTATAGCCGTCGGGGAAGCAAGCATGCGGAAGGGAATTCCACAGGCGGCAAGTGCGAGAAAAGAAGCTGTTGGAGTAGAAATTGCGGTTACATTTCATCGGTTTCACTGTAAAAGAGTGGGACCTAGTTGCCAATCTAGTATCTCGTGCAAACTCACACCTAGGGGGCACCAGTGATTTAAGTTCATCAGAGCAGAAGCCATGATAGTATTTATAGAAGATATATTTTTTAAATGTGTTATATTTGTTAACGGTAATTCCTCGAAGAATTTAAATCATCTACAAGCCACTAGTTACAGAAAATCTGCTCTGAATTTTAAAATAAAACTTCAGTAAAACTAGACACGAATTAGAAATTCTTTTAATTGCTTTTTTTTAAATAAAGTATATTAAACACACTTATTGCCTTACGAAAGAAACAACTTTTTTTTATGATTAATACATTTTTACAAGATTTATATTTTTTAAATTTAAGCTGGATAATTCCGTGAGTTTTTGTATTTTTTCAGAAAAGTGGGTAGCATTTTTTGCTTTAATTTAAGAAAAACTCATCCATTTTGCTTTCAAGAGGCGTACGTTACCGTGGAAAGGCAGTAAAATTAAGACATTAATTGGAAAATCTTTTATTTTTTTATGAATAAAATATGTTATTGATTTACGAAAAAGAAAAAAATGAATAATCGATTTTTACAAGAATTAATTTTTTTTCAATTTCGATAATTCCGTAAGATTTTGTATTTTTTTTAAGCGAGTAGTGTTTATTTTTTTATTTTTTTCATTGTAGAAAATTAACTCATGGAAAAAACTCATCTATTGTGAGTTCAAAAAGTGTAGATTACCGTGGAAAAGTCTTCGGAAATAAAAAAAAAATTCTAATAATGGCCATCTTATAAGTGGATATTTTTATTATGCTGTCTACAGATTAAACGTTGGCCATATTGGAGTCATTTTCACTCCTAATTATATTTTTAACAAAGATTCTGAATGGGAAGAAAATGCGAGACGAGTTCCAAGGATGGCCGAGCCAAAGATATCGTCCCCCTCAAATAAACCATGTCAGATGGTGTGTTTTCAAATAGATTTAAAGTCATAGCTTGATGAAGGCCAAATTAACTTGTCAAAAATTGACGGAAATGTCTCTTGCACCAATTCTGCCTTAAATAGGTTGTGTGCGCGGGAGCTTTGTCTTGATTGAAGACAGCTACTTCCAAATGTAGCTGACAATCGCCGCAGCACATTCCCCACCCAACATTTGTTGGGGAAACTCTGCTATTCGGTTTCATTCCTTCATTGAATGCCAATTAGCGATTTCGAACCATCAGAAGCAATAGCAGCCCAAACCATGATACCAGTTACTTTCTGTTGCTTGAAATGTGTTCTGACATTTTTATGTATCCTGGTGAATTGGCGTAACACCTATCGATTCAGTAGTTGAACCCCAGCCTCCCCAGCCTCCCCAGTGAAAAAAAACTTCTCGACCGACCAAACGAAGACTGTTTGCGACACGCTGCATCTTCTCCAACATTTTCTTCCCTCTGCCAAGCCATTCTTGTTTGGAGGCACTTGACAGCAACGGTTGTTAAATCTTTTATAGTTTTAACGCCAAATCCTGTTTTACAATCCTCTATTGCGACGTGATGCTGTGGATATCGACCCGGAACAACAAATCGGGGTTCTGAGTTCGAATTCCAGTTGAATGCCTTGCATTCTTTTACGCACAAATACTCTTGAGAAAGGTATTAATCCGTCTCTTCTCTCCAGTTATTGGTTAAATAATAGAACAGATTGGGATCTATAGCCTTGGCTGGCAACCAGTCTACCGCAGAAAGTAATGGCAATCTACTGCGGGATAATCTTCTGCCCAGTCCGCATGTCTCTTTCGAGACATGATCGCCCAAAGCGTGTATCATGTGTGGCACTTAACTGACTGACTGAATATAATAGTTGGAAACAATTAAAACATCTACTGGGCATAAAGTGGGGGATTGTTTTTCGATTGTTATGAAGTAATAAACTGATCCCCCACTAATTATTACTTAATATAGTACATCTCTTCCAACTCTAGCAATGAGTCAAATAACAGGACAGATTGTGCTATATAGCCTTGGCTAGCAACCAGTCTACCGCAGAAAGTAATGGCAACCTACTGCGGGATAATCTTCTACCCAGTTAGTCATGTCTCTTTCGAGACATGATCGCCCAAAGTATGTATCACGTAATGCACTTAACTGACTGATTGCGACTGATCTGAAAATATCCAGCTCTTTCGCCGTCTTTCTCATTGTTTCCTTGTGGATTTCTCTTCTGCACCCTATTCTCGACGACTTAAATGACTCTCATGGTACGAACCGAAAGGTTTCTTCCTGAAATTGTTGTGAGTGGTATATTGGCCTGAAAAGAGATATTAAATGACGAGAGACAACAACAAACTAAACGAAGACTTGAGTATAATAAAAATATCACCAAGTTTATTTTCACTAAAGAAAAATGCAGAAACTAAACAAAAGTAAGTGTACAGTACACTTCCTCTTATATGTGCCCTGTCCTTTCCGGACGTAGGCAATCATGGCTTTCCACGTCTTCCTATCCCTGGTGACTCTGAGCACGCCTTCTCCTGTTACACCATGCAATCCTCGTTCCGTCATCCACCTGATTAGGTCCTTCTAATATGTTATCCGCTGTTTTCCCCTCTCTTTTCCCTCTATGTGTCCTGTTAGTATCAGATTCTCCAAGCCCTTCTTCCTCATTGCGTGTCCCAGGAACATCAGCTGTCTCTTCCTGATACTCAGTATTAATTTCCTTTTTGTTTCCATCATTTCCAAGACCTCATCATTGCCCACATGCTAGATCCATAATATTCGCAGCATCCTTCTGTAGAACCACATTTCAGTTGCTTCAAGTTTTTCCTTCATCTTTGATGGTATTGTCCAGCATTCACTGCCATAATGAAGGACGGACAGCACGTAGCAATCCAGTACTCTCTTCCTAGTTTCTAGCGAAATTGTCCTGTTTCTTAATACTTTACTCAACTTCTGGAATGCTTCCTTCGCCATGCCAATTCGCCTTCGGATCTCTGTGCCACACTTTCCGTCTTCTGTTATAACACTTCCCAGGTATTTAAATTTTTGTACCTGCTTGATTCTAGTATCCCCGACCTGTATTTGGCATTTTGGGCTGCCCTTTTTACTGATGACTATGCATTCGGTTTTCGTGCAGTTTATTTCTAGTCCTTTCTTGTTACTTTCTTCAGCTACCTTCTGTAGGAGGTCTTGTAGTTTTCTTTCTGTTTCTGCCATCAGCACTGTATCACCTGCGTACCTTAGGTTGTTTAAATTGTGGCCTCCGATTACGAATCCAGGAATAACTTCTAAGGTCCTCAAAATATTCTCGCTGTACAAGTTGAATAGATCCGGTGAAAAGACACATCCTTGTCTTACGCCCCTTTCTATCTTTGTATATCTACCCAATTCATTACCTGTCCGTATGCAAGCGGTTTGCTGCCAGTAAAGATTCTTGATTACTCTCAAGTCTTTCCCAAATATGTCCAGGCTACCGAGCATCTCCATCAGTTCTTTGTGGCGTATTTTGTCAAATGTCTTCTAGACAAACAATGACCGAAACCTCATGTAGAATGCGAGAAGAGCGTTGTTCTAAGAAGAAGAGTTTTCTGATTACTGAAGAGAGTTGTCCTGAAAAGGATCAGTTTATTGCATATCGTTAGCAAGAGAGAGTAGCCTGTTGAAATAAGTATTATTTAAATATAGGAAAATCCTTTTATTAAGACAATAGTATCCATAAGGTATTTTATTCAAAAAGCAATTAAAATATTTTGATTAAATAATGTTAGTTTCACTTCATTTTTTAAATTTAAGATTCAGTGGATTTTTTTGCAATTAGGGGTCCTGTTTGACAAAAAAAAAAAAAAGATTTAAATTCTCCATGGATTTGCGCTTATAACAAACAAAATCATTAAGCGATACAAAAAAGGAATGTCAACCACTTCTTGAAGAGTTCAATTACTCACTAGGTACAAACTGAAAGTGTTTTTTTTTCCGGAAATTGAATTTGACTGGATGGTTTTGTTTACCATTCAACATACCATCACACAATACGCCACATATATATATATATATATATATATATATGTGTGTGTGTGTGTGTGTGTGTGTCTGTGTGTGTGTGTGTGGCGGGGGGCGAGCGCGCGTTTGTCGATACAAACCTACATACTTATCTCTCTGGGTGCGTCGCTCCTAGGGTGCCTTGCTACACAAAGAAAACCTTACTAAGCCTTGATAAAGTCCATCAGAGGACATAACCCATCGGCTAAGATAATTTTTCCTTTTGTCTTTATCGCGACCACGAATGACCAACAGTCTAAACGAATATATATAGACCTGATTTGTATTTTTTTTTAATCATATCACCCCGAGCAAGGCGGTAACGCCACTGATGTGCAGGGGGCTACGTGAGAGAGAACAGATTGGAAAAGAGAAAAAAGAAAGCCGGAAACCACATCCTAAACAGGGAACAAGGGATGAGCCTCTTCACCTCTTCAATAGACGTGGGTGGAGTGTGAACCGGGCGATAGGTTAGTCGATCTACTCCAATTGAAAAAAGAATAAATAAATAAAAAAGGAAGAGGAGTGAAAAGATTGGAAAAGAGAAAGCCGGAAACCTTGGCCAGGATAGCTTCGCATAACAGAATAAATATATAAAATAAATAAATATAACCCCAAAACAGAGAGGCTATTTTTTTTCTCTCCAAATGGAGCATGAAAGCCAAAAAGTAAGAAAAAAAATACAGAATTAAGAAACAATTCATACTTACCACACAGTTTAACACAGGAAATTTGAATTAAGAAAGTTCCACTATCTTCAACTCCTTTATTTTCCAAAAAATTAAGATCGAGTTAAGCCGCTTGGTAAATTTGAATTTGAAGAACAGACCATATATATATATATATATAACGGACAATAGAATCGCATTCCAAATTTACGAACTCCATCTGCTATTTGTTGACTGTTATCGTTGCATAGCAATGTATTATGTCAATAAAAGATAATATAATCTTTGATGCCGGATGTCTTTATGTCAACGACTCTGTAACCTCTCTGAAGATGGCTCATGTGAGTCGAAAGCTTAGAACCAACATAATAAAAAAATTATCCAAATGTTCGACAATTTTTGTCTTTATTTTCAGCTGAAATTAAAGCCAAAATACGATGTTTAGAATGGCTCATGATTAAACATAATAGATATTCATTGGCTCTTATATTTAACAGTATATGTTTAGAAAACTATCTGCTGTCTCGATACACTATATATATATATATATATATATATATATATATAACTTCCACTAAATCCTTTTCTCTCTTTCTCTCTCTCTCATCTGACTTACTGCCAATATCTCTCTCTCTCTTTCTTTCTCTCTCTTTCTATCTATCTCTCTCTTTCTCTCTCTCTCTCTCTCTCTCTATATATATATATATATATATATATATATATATAACGTAAAATGCTTGGTATATTAGGTAGATTCCGATAGAGACGAAATTTTATTTAACAGAGTAATATAAATATAATTTAGAAATTTTTTTTAGATATTCTACAATTTTATGGGTAATACATATCTCGTCAGACCCAAAAATCTTTAAATTGTCAGTTTGAAAAATGCACCTGATTATTGTTTAGGGCATGAAACTCAGAGTCGTGCCATCGACGAAGGAAATATGTTTAAGTGTGTGTGTGTGTGTGTGTGTGTGTGTGTGTGTGTCTGTCTGTCTGTCTGTCTGCCTGTATGTCTGTATTTTTTCAGCCCTTTTGTTTTAGTTTTTGCTTCGGGTTTGGCACTAAGTAGGTATAACTGTAGTTCTTAGTCTCAGCCATGATACCATTTACTCAGAAGACTTATTTAACCTTCAAAATTCAGTTTATAATAGATGTATGTGTGTATGTATGTGTGTATATATATATATATATATATATATGTGTGTGTGTGTGTGTGTATGTATACACACACACACACACACACACACACATATATATATATATATAATTGATTGTTTAATACTTAGTTTTTGGTCATAATAGGGTTACACCAATTCACATTTGTATTAAAAAGTGTTCGATACAATTATATTGTAGAACTTTTAAATATTTAATACTAGCAGTATAGCCTGGCATTGCTCAGGTGTAATGAAAGCTTTAAATGTAATCCATGGTCCCGGAGCTCAGACTCTGTGGACATTGGCACGAAAGACCGTAGACTGAAAGAAAAATGAATGGATGTAAGTAAAATTTTGATTTCCTGGTATCGATATCAAAAAATCTTTTTACGTTGTAAACTGAATTTTGAAGGCTAAATAAGTCTTCTGAGTAAATGTCATCATGGCTGAGACTAAGAACTACAAGTATACCTACTTAGAGCCAAACCCGAAGCAAAAACTAATATAAAAGGGCTGAAAAAAATACAGACATACAGGCAGATAAACAGACACACGCACAAACATCTTGCCTTTTATATATATATATATATATATATATATATATATATATATATATTATCGATTTTCTGCACTATTGTAAGAACTGCAATCTTGAAACTTCTGAATATCGTTTCTTATGTCTTTGTCTATGAGTGTATCAAATTTGATTAAAATCAGATCGCTCCTTCTATAACCCGATTTTTTCGATTATCGATTTTCGATATTTATCGGGGGTACCTAGCTAAGAACACTCGCAGACTCTTATAGTACAACTGTGTAAATATTCAAGAAAATCAGTTCAGCCGTTTCGCAGTCGGAGTCTATAGGTAACGGACACACACATACACAGACACACACACACACAAAGTTCCATTCATAAATAAGTTTAGATTTAAGCGTTCTTAAAAAGTAAAACGGTAAACGGTAAAATCAGTTATTAAAAATCGCCTGAAGACACCACTTATGGTAGAAACCTGGCTAGCGAAATAACTCATTTAAAAATGAAATATATATATAATTGTTTATTTGGGAAGCAACCCCTCTTTAATAAATGATTCGTTGAAGAAGATTGACAATATACTTTTTGGTTTATTGTGTAAAAATAATCTAAGAAATCAATTTAATGACCACATAATCCCATAGAAAAATATATTAAATTCTTAGACCTCCATAGGTTTCTTCTCCTATAGGTTTGCCTCTTTGTTTCTTTCTTTCTTCCTCACTCCCTTACTTTCCTTACTCCTTTCTTTCTTTTTACCCCGCTAATATTACCATTACTAATGATAATTTACGCCCCTTTCATTTTATCTCCCGGCATTTGAATATTTTTAAACTTTAAATTTTAGTTTTAATTAAAATTTTAATCTTATTTCTTCATCTACATGTAACCTTAGAATATTTAAATTTTGACTCATGTTATTAAAAAAGCAGTAACCTAAATTTATAAGATTTAATTCTAATGAAGATCGATTGAACTTAAATTCAATTCTATTAAATTGTCAGTTTGAAAAATGCACATGATTATTGCTTAGTGCATGAAACTCCAAGTCGTGCCATCGACGTAGAATATATATATATATATATATATATATGAGAATCTGTAATGTGACAGATTCCGAATTGGCAGCTCCGATACAGTCAATTTCTCGTCGGCGCAATGTAGCTTCCTTGTGTCTCTTCTACAAATACTTTCACGGGTTCTGCTCCGATGAACTTAGCTCACTGGTGCCCCCTATATATGAATTTACTCGAGCCACAAGATTAGCAACTAGGTCCCACCCTTTTACTGTGAAACCAATAAATTGTAAATGCAAATTCTACTCCAACAGCTTCTTTTCTCGCACTTCCCACCTATAGAATTCCCTTCCATTTACTTGCTTTCCCGACAGCTACAATCTCCAAGAATTTAAATGTAAAGTCAATCGTCATCTCCTATCTCAATAACCTGCATCCTCTTTCTCTGTCCACTCCACTCTCATCAGGATTCTCATCCTTCTCTTACCCAATTCCTGACACCCCCTATAACCTGTCACTCTTTCTCATAATTTTCCTCCTATGTAACTCCTGCAAAACAGTGGCAGTAACATGCCTTGCTTGGGGCGATATGATTATTATATATATATATATATATATATATGTGTGTGTGTGTGTGTGTGTGTGTGTGTGTGTGTGTGTGTGTGTGTGTGTATTGCGTTTAAAACTTTTTGTTTCTTCTAAAATCAACTTACCACTTACCATCTTTTCAATGGTTACCTTACAAATAAAATCACGCACATGATAAAAATAATATAGTCATCTATCTATCTATGTCTGTCTGTCTGTCTGTCTATCTATCTATCTATCTATCTATCTATTTATCTATCTCAGTTTGTCTCTGTCTATGCCTCTTTCTCGCTAAATATCTATCTATCTATCTATCTATCTATCTATCTATCTATCTATCTATCTATCTATCTCTGTTTATATGTTTATCTCAGGGACAAACGCCAGCAGTTGTAACCAGAGATATCGACAAAACAAAAACAAAGTCATATTACCTGCGTCATCAGCACGGCGTCTTGTTTCATTATTGTGTATTATTTGCTGACATAGCTAAATGGTTATAAAGTCGGGCGAACGTTGATCTTGACTCATCAGCTATCGCCCATCTTTTACCACTCCCTGATTTGTTTGGCCAGTTGGCAGTCTTTTGAACAATCTACAATGGATTCTTGAGCATTTCATGCTCATTAACAGCTAAACATTACCATTGTCTCATGCCTCTACTCTTTCCAACTCGTTATCCGTATCTTCTCATTCCCTTCCTTATCCATCTCAATCTTTGCTCATTCTTCCTTTTTTTTTAAAATCATTTCACCCCAAGCAAGGCAGTTTTACTGCCACTGTTTCGCAGGGGGTTACATAGGGGAAAGTGATGAGAAAAAAGGGTTAGTTATAGGGGGTGTCAGGAGGGGAGTAATAGACGGATGAGAATACCGGTGTAATGGGGGTGGATTGGATGGAAAAAAGAGCTTGAGAGAAAGGATGTTAGTGAGATAGGAGGTGTCTATTGACCTTACATTCAAATTCCTGGAGATTGTAGCTGTCGGGGAACCAATTATACAGAAGGGAATTCCACAGGCGGAAAGTGCGAGAAAAGAAGCTGTTAGAGTAGAAATTGTGGTTATATTTTATTTGTTTCACAGTAAAAGGGTGGGACCTAGTCGCTAATCTATCAGCTCGTGTAAATTCATATCTAAGAGGCACCAGTAAGCTAAGTTCATTTGAGGTGAAGCCGTGAAAGTATTTGTAGAAGAGGCACAGGGAAGCCACGTCACGCCGGTGAGAAAGCGACTACAGCCGAGCTGCCAAGTCGGTATCGATGACATAGATTCTCCGTTGGATTTTGTCAAGAACCCCGAGGTGAATAGCAGGGGCACCCGACCAAATGTGGCAACAGTATTCAATACACGGCAAATGGTAGTTTTATATATGTGCAGAATGGATTCAGATGGGAAAAACTTCCTGGCCCTGTACAGTGAACCGACCTTCTAAATTATATAAAGCTATGGATTAGTTTCATATGGTAAGATGAAATGTAAGATGGAATGCAGACATTGACACTTCGCCTTTAGTTTTCGTTTGCACTATCGCTTTGTGAAGAAGATAAATGCATCGCAATTTTTACGCCTTTTCATTCCGTCCTGCATTTCAACCACTAAACCTGTCATTGTACGCCATTGTTTTGTTTTTTGTTTTTTTGTTTTTTTGTTTTTTTCGTCTCCATCTCTTAACCTCGCTCTCTCAACCTCATCTATGAATTTCTCTATATATAATTTTCTTTGTTTTGGGTTTTGATTTGTTTTTTCTTACCTCTTTCACACCCTCTTAACAAAAAAGATTCAGTACCTTCTTCCGTCGCTTCTCATTCTCGCTTAAGTGGGATTCTTCGTCAGAAAGTGTAACAAATTCCAGTTCAGAAGTGCCGAGAATCGAACAGAAACTACACTTTCATCAGAGGTAAAAATAAAAAAAAACGTAACCATCAAATATACAAACAAGCAGAATAGTAACAAAGTTTCTTAATTAAAAATAGTTGCCCGGATCGTGTAGTTACTACACTCTGATCCTCGATATAAAAGGGCGTATAGAGAAAAAAACAACAAAAAAAAAAACAAGTTAAATAATACTAGAGATTCGCTTTCTTTCTTCAAATGTCCTCTCCGCAACCATGTCTATGTTATCTCATCTGATGTACATTTTAAAGCCGAAAACTATATCGAAAATATATTTTTCTTTTTACTCATATAATATTTAATTTGATTGAACCGAACACTCGTTGTACAATTGTCCCTACCCTGTCGTATCAGTTCAGCACTGTTGGCGTGTAAGTGAATGCAACGAATTCAACTGGAGTCGAATTCCAATTGTATTCGTTGCATTCACTTACGCACAAATACACTTGGAAAAGGTATTAATTCATCGTCTCCCTCCTGCTATGAGTTAAATAGCAGGAGAGATTAAGTTCTATAACCATGGTTGGCAACCAGTCTACCGCAGAAAGTAATGACAACGTACTGCTAGGAAATGTTATACCCAGTGTGTATCACCTATGACACTAAACTGGTTGACTGTTTGCTTCAATCACTTCTTCTTCTTCTTCTTCTTCTTCTTCTTCTTCTTCTTCTTCTTCTTCTTCTATGTGCCCTATCCTTTCAGGACGTAGGCGATCATGGCTTTCCACATTTCCTTATCACTGGTGGCTCTTAGCACGCTTTCTCCTGTTACACAATGCAAGGTGAAGAGGCTCATCCCTTGTTCTCTGTTTAGGATGTGGTTTCCGGCTTTCTCTTTTCCGATCTTGTCACTCTTACGTAGCCCCTGCACATCAGTGGCGTTACCGCCTTGCTCGGGGTGATATGATTTAAAAAAAACCTCCTTCCGTCATCCACCTGCTCGGGGCCTTCAAATATGTTATCCTCTACTTTCCCCTGTCTCTTTTTCCCCCTATCTGTCCTGTTAGTATCAGGTTCACCAAGCCCTCCTTCCTCATTTTTTCGTAACAGGATTTGAGCTTTATCCCCTTTTTACTATTTCCTGTTATTTCTAAAATCTACTTCAACTCAATTGTCCTGAAGTCTTCATCTGAACTTTGAAGTTTTATTCGCTAATTAAATCTTAACCTCTTCAAGTCTAGAATTAGCTGACTATCTTTACTGTTATCTTTCTCTTTCTTACACAAATACAACTTCACACAAAAATACTCTACCTCTACTCTGACTCTAACAGGTCCTACCACCTCGGACCAGGATGGACCTAAGCGCAACAGCAAATAAGAATTGGATCCATGTTTCTCCAAACCTCTAATCTCCCAATCAGAGGCTTCGCTGCCGGATGTACTTTATTTTTATACCCAGGAATATTCTATGTAGAAAGAGACACAACTGTAAACGAACTAGACACAGAGATCTGAAGGCGAATTGACATGGCAAAGGAAGCATTCCAGAAGTTAAGTAAAGTATTAAGAAACAGGAAAATTTCGCTAAAAACAAAGAAGAGAGAACAGGATTGCTATGTGATGTCAGTTCTTCAATATGACAGTGAATGTTGGACAGTATCATCAAAGATGAAGGAAAAAAAAACTTGAAGTAACTAAAATATGGTTTTTTTTTTTGTTTTTTGTTTTTTAATCATATCACCCCGGGCAAGGCGGTAAGGCCACTGGTGTGCAGGGGGCTACGTAAGAGTGAAAAGATTGGAAAAGAGAAAGCCGGAAACCACATCCACAACAGGGAAAAAGGGATGAGCCTCTACACCTGTTCAATAGACGTGCGTGGAGTGTGAACCGGGCGATAGCTCAGTCTATTTACTCCAATTGAAAAAAAAATAAGGAAAAGTGAAAAGATTGGAAAAGAGAAAGCCGGAAACCACATCCTAAACAGGGAACAAGGGATGATCCTCTACACCTGTTCAATAGACGTGGGTGGAGTGTGAACCGGGCGATAGCTCAATCTATCTACTCCAATTGAAAAAAAAATAAAGAAAAGTGAAAAGATTGGAAAAGATAAAGCCGGAAACCACATCCTAAACAGGGAACAAAGGATGAGCCTCTACACCTGTTCAATAGACGTGGGTGGAATGTGAACCGGGCGATAGCTCAGTCTATTTACTCCAATTGAAAAAAAAAATAAAGAAAAGTGAAAAGATTGGAAAAGAGAAAGCCGGAAACCACATCCTAAGCAGGGAACAAAGGATGAGCCTCTACACCTGTTCAATAGACGTGGGTGGAGTGTGAACCGGGCGATAGCTCAGTCTATTTACTCCAATTGAAAAAAAAAATAAAGAAAAGTGAAAAGATTGGAAAAGAGAAAGCCGGAAACCACATCCTAAACAGGGAAAAAGGGATGAGCCTCTTAACCTGTTCAAAAGATGTGGGTGGAGTGTGAACCGGGCGATATATAGATCTATCTACTCGAATTGAAAAAGTGAGAAGATTGAAAAAGAGAAAGCCGGAAACCACATCCTAAACAGGGAACAAGAGGTGAGCCTCTTAACCCGTTCAATAGACGTGGGTGGAGTGTGAACCGGGCGATAGTTTAGTCTATCTATTCCAATTGAAGGAGTAGATAGACTCTACACACTCTACAGAAGGATGCTGCGAATATCATGGATTGAGCATGAAACGAAAAGGAAATTCCTACTGAACATCAGAAAGAGACAGCTAAAGTTCCTGTTAAGAAAAAAAAAGCCAGAGGAAAAAGAAAAATTGTGAACCGGATTATATGCAAACCTATCTACTCCTATTGGAAGAGGAAAATAATAATGAATGAACATTTGACGAGGCAAACATCGTGGAGCGGATACAAAAATGGCAGTGCGCGTGCGCGACCAGACTGCGACTGAGGCCTGCATCATTTGCATAAGCGTATGCCTCTTCGGCACAAAAGTTGAGAGTTTGCAAGGGTAGTTAGTTTTTTATTTGAGTTATAGCGAAACTCACACGTGTTGTTGTCGACTGCGGCGTTTGAAGAAGAAGAAGATTGAAATCCAGTCCTAAACAGGGAACAAGGGATAAACCACTACTCCTGTTCAAAACAATCGGGAGGTGTATAAACCGAACAATCAGCGAGCTTATCTACTCGTATTGGAAAGGGAGAGAAATGATTAATGACATTACAGAATTTAGGTGGAAAAGTTAGAAGTAAAGAGTTGTAGGAGACTTTCAAGGGAACCGGAAACGCAAACCTAAACAGGAAACAATACATAAAACTCTACTCCCATTCAAACGTTTTGGGAAGGAGTGTAAACCGGACGATAGACGTGCCTAGCTGGACAAGTAGTGAATTCCTAATACCAAAGTAAAAGACCGAGAAAATATAAAAACATATTTTTATAGCAATATGACCAACAATACATTGTATAATAAAATGACCAGTTATACATTTTTTGTAGAATTACCAACAATACATTTTGGTAGATAAAAGATAATCGATACATGTTATAGGGAAATTGAACACATGCCAGAGATTGTCAAAAAAGTAAAAAATACCATTTTGCTATGATTAATTCCATTTTTTTGTGAGGAGAAGCAAGTCTTCACTTCTAGCTTCATTTCGTAAAGTATATTTGGTCTAAAAAATCCTACTAAGTAATTATAACGAGTGGGCCCGCGCCGTCAAAAATGACGGTTAAATATTTATATCCATATGCCGTTTAAAATGACGACAACATATATATTGATGGACCCACTTTTGAGTATCTTACATTAAGACAAAAGAAAACAAAACAAAACAAAAATATGGCAAACCTCTATGGATGAGAGGGAATAAATATTATATATATATATATGTTTCTGCATTCACCCTGGTCGGGTTGAGCCGGCTTCCTCCCAAGCGATGGAGAAATATTAGTTAGGGTTTGTTTAAGAGTAGGGTCCCAAGTCCTGTATATACCTCAGGCATTTTAATTATCTCGTAACAGGTGGCTAATACCTGCTGTGGTAGACTGGTTGCCAGCCAAGGCTATAGAACCCAATCTATCCTGTTATTTAACCCATAACTGGAGAAAAGGAACGGATTAATAACTTTCCCCAGGGCATTATCAGTGTGTTATTCGTAACAAAAATTTATCGTAATTAATCAGGCCGGTAGAAATAAATATATAATACTGTATGATTATAAACAGAATATCTACTGAAATACCGATCGATCAAAAATAATTTTCAAACTGTCGGTTGTTTATAACCAATTTCGTTTATCTTCGTTAATATATATATATATATATATATATATATATATATATATATATATATATATAACGGTCTTTATTATAGTAGGGAGGATCATGAAATAATGTTACTGTCTTTAATTAATTATAAAGTTTGAATTTCTATATTGAGATGACGGCATTAAATAAGCCATACGGGTTAATGTACCGATAAAGGAAAACATCCAAACTTTCTACCCGGACATATAGACATTAATTCCGAATTTGTCTTGTGCTTGTTTAATTCATTTATTTTCTAGGCAACCGAATGGCAATGCAAGTAATTAAACGAAGAATATTGAAATTGGTGGCCCATACGTCTGAAGCGATTGGCGGTCAAGTCGAGTACGCTTATCGGCAACTACTTGGAGACAAGTGACCGCGATCACCGAAAATAACGGGTTTTGACGCAAGAGAAAGTAAGAAGAAAAGAAAACGAATGTCGAAAAGACGGATCAATATAGCGATTTGGCTCGAGGGGGGAATAGGCGGCGGTAGACATTAAGCCGCAGCACATCTATTTATCTCAGGCTGTTCATATCTATCTATCTATCTATCTATCTATCTCAATTCATAATTATCTATCAATTTATCTCATTTTGTTCATATGTGTTCATAAATCTATCTTTTCCATATATCTATCCCAGGCTGTTCATATCTATCTCATTCTGATCATATTGATTTATCTCTAGCTGTTAATATCTATCCACCAATCTATTCTTATCAGAATCTTTATATCCTTCCATCTATTTAGGTCTCCCCCCCCTCTCTCTCTCTCTCTCTCTCTCTTAATTATATATCTATGTCAAGTCGTTCAATTCTTTCTATCTATATCATACGGTTCATATCTATCTATATATATATATATATATTGTCATCCGCAGACAGATCTGTTTCGCTGTATCAGTACGGTTAGACTTCGATTGCTTTTTTACCCAGGATTGAAACCCGACCGAAATGGCGTCAGTCGGCGACTCTACCCCTGGGCTATGGGCGTTCGGTAGAAGTAGGCAGACTTTTTAGCGCATATCATTATACGCGCCCAATAGCTAGAGCGCTCTAATTCATTTCACTGAATGAGCGATGCGTACATGTCAGAGTAGCTACTGTTTATCAAAGTCTACTATTTTTCCAGAGTGCTCAATCAGGGTGTGAGAGCGTAAATATTGTTATATATATATATATATGTGTGTGTGTGTGTGTGTGTGTGTGTGTGTACGGGCGCGCGCGTGTGTGTGTTATAAATTGTACAAACTACAATGCACTGCAAAATTGTACATTTTGTTTCGACATTGAAAAATCAGTGTCTCATCCTGTAGTGAATAATGACGGTAATAACCGTTATTTTTTAAAAGAATATTTAAAAACTCCTTTACTTTTATTTTTGGAAAACTTTTTGTACGAGGTAAAGAGGGTAAGAAAGATGATAAAGCAAAAAGAGAAATGAAAAAAGGGGAAAGAAAGAGGAAAGAGAAGAACATAGGGGAAATAAAAAGCAAAGAAGGAAACAAGGGAGAAAGAAAGAACGAAAGAAAAGAGGCAATGAAAACAGCTCAGCGAGAAATAGACCCCAGATACAGATACCGGTCACGCGATGTCTATGATTAACAAAGAGGAAAAAGTGAGAAAATGCACAGAGGAAAGAAAGCGTTGGGGAGAGACAACAGAAGCGGCAAAGAAATAGAAATTTCAAACTTTGGACGGAAGTCAATTGCAGATAAATACATTTGTTCGTTGCATAGTATAAAACTAATTCCTCTGGCATGTTTTTAAAATGATGAAATCACATACACAAACATAGGAATTATTCAAAAATCTCAGATCTGAGGACATTAAAAAAAATCAAGACGAAGATGTAAGTTCATTAGTGCTAATATAACAAATTGGAGAATTAAAAAAATTAACCTTAAAAAATTAAAATTTTAAAATTAAATTAAAATTAAAGATGAAAAATTTTTAATTTTTAAAATTTTATAATTAAAAATAAAAACATAAAATAATAATAATAAAATTAAAATTAAAAATTAAAAATAATAAACGTTAAAGAAAAAATTAATGTTAACATTAAAATTAAATTTAAATTTAAACTTAAAACAGTAAACAGATCACATTTTGTAATAGAAAATAAGAATAAAAATAAAGATAAAATAACATAAGAAGGAAGATCATCTAGTTAAATAAATTATCAAAATAGTAAAATTAATACATTAAAATGTTTATAATTGCTGAAGTTTCAAACCTGATTTTATAATTCTAACAGAATTTTACGGTTAATTCTTTAATATGTTTACAATTTACTGTAGTTTCAT
>JBBBDQ010001227.1:1095000-1195000 GCA_037127315.1 Ascarosepion bandense
TTCAATACACAGGGGATCAGTAAACTTCCTTTTCTTGTTGGACCTCCTTTTTCAGGCGAAACCTGGGGAGCTTCAAGGTCAAAGTTCTCATAAATAACGTCAATTGGTTCTTCGATGACAGGTGGTGACTCCTCTGTGTCGTTTATACGACATTTCCTCATCTGGTTTTCATGGCGTTTATGTACGTCTTTTTGGTCCTCGAATTATATACACAAGGTTTCCAATTCTCTGCTTCACAAATCCCACCTCCCAAAACGTCATATTGTTCTTGTAGTGTTTGAAGAGCACCTTCCCTCCACAAACATAACGTCTCCACAGAGTCTAAGCAACACACCGAGCGTTAATAACCCTCGGCTACATAGAGTCCTATGACGAGTTCATTATCTTATGTGGGTAATACCCCACAACATTTATTTAAAAGTATAAGAATATTACGTCTTTTTTATAAATTTAACATCAACTCTCACAGAAATAAGAAATCCAAAATCAAGGCAGTCCAAGCATTCAAATCACGTACTTCATCTTCGGGGGTTGGAAAAGTACAATGAAAAAAAGAAATCAAGAGCAGTTTACTTTAAGCGCTTTTTTATATTTTTGTATCTTTGGTCCTTCATTTTACTTTGTTCAAGCCCATAAAGATGACTTAGAGGCATTAGAAGTGGTATGCACAGTTAAATTCGTATAACTTTTCCATCTGCAACAACCAGTTTTGCAGAAGATGATAGTATGCAAAAACTATGGATTAAAAACCGTCATATTGTTCTTGTAGAGTTTGAAGAGCACCTTCTCTCCGCAAACATAACGTTTCCTGGAAGGCGCGATGGTCTTTTTAAACTTTGCCTGCTTCGGGATAAGTTTGTCGAATGCCGACCTTATCCTTCTGGCAAGCATTACTTCAGCAGGTGAGCGTCCTGTGAGTGTATTAGGATTTGGTGTAACCCGATACACTTGGATACACTGTTGCAACGCCTTGTCTGTTGGGGTGCCTTGCGCTTTTTTAAGGGCTCGCTTGAGGGTATCTACGAATCTCTCTGCTTGACCAGCAAATATGAATTAAAATCATGATATGATTTAAAATATTATATTTGTAAATATAATAACATTTAATAATATTTTAATAATATAATAACACTAGCAGTATAGCCCGGCGTTGCTCGGGTGTAATGAAAGCTTTAAAACTATTCCATAGTCCTGGAGCTCAGACTCTTTGGACGTTGGCACGAAAGACTAAAAAGCAATAGTTGTTTCCAGTTAAAGCGAAACCGTAAACTGAAAGAAAAATGAATGGATGTAAGTCAAATTTTGATTTCCTGATATTGACATCAAATAAGTTTTTTCGTCGTAAACTGAATTTTGAAAGCTAAATAAGTCCTCTGAGTAAATGGTATCACGGCTGAGACTAAGAACTACAATTATACCTACTTAGAGCCAAACCCGATGCAAAAACTAAAATAAAAGGCCTAAAAAAATACAGAAATACAGGCAGATAAACAGACACACACGCAAACATCTTGCCTTTTATATATATATTATAAATTTTCTGCACTATTGTAAGAACTGCAACCTTGAAACTTCTGAATATCGTTTCTTATGTCTTTGTCTATGAGTGTATCAAATTTGATTAAAATCGGACCACTCCTTTTATAACCCGATTTTTTCGATTATCAATTTTCGATATTTATCGGAGGTACCTCGACACAAAACCTAGCTAAGAGCACTCGCAGACGCTTATAGTACAACTGTGTAAATTTTCAAGAAAATCGGTTTAGCCGTTTCGAAGAATATAGGTAACGGACACACACACACACAGACACACACACACAGACAAAGTTCCATTTATAAGTAAGTTCAGATTTAATATGAATTAGGGAAAAGAAAGACGACAATGAGGTAGTATCATCTTGCTAAATTTGTAGTAAAAATATCGAAAAGAAATCGAAAAATATGTAGCAAGAACCTGATTATGTTACGTAAAAATACCGAAAATATTAGGGAAAATTGTAGTATCTGGTTGGTGCAAAAGTTTTTGCCGATTTAAAATTTTATCTTGAAAATGAAAAACTGTGTATTTTTGAAAATCTTTATTCATAACAATAACGTTTGCTCTCTATAACTTGATTTTATCTATCAATGAGCTTCTAAAAGCCTCGTTTGTAAAATTCTTTAGGTTTTGATGTGAAATATGAATCTAACTCATCTTCAATCTCTTCTCATTGTGTTACCTAAGGTCATCTTAATGGTTTTGTAATCCTCGAAATAAGTGATAATCCTAGGAAGTTAGGCCAGGAGAATATGCAGGATGGGGAAAGATGGCACTTCTCATCACCTGTGACAAGCCTACCCAAAAATGGTGTCTAAAGGTGTCGTGAAAGCAAAGATTCGCAATAAGAAACACGTTGTCGCAGGTTCTTTGGAGACAGTTCGTGCGGGACCAATTTTCCGAATACTGAAATCTTCCCCATTCTTTTCAGTTGGCGTGACGCAGTTGTATGGGGTACAATAAATTGGTGCGCGAGTTCTCTTGAGGTTACCGTAGGGCTTTGAGTAACAGCGGCATTCAACACATCTGAATCAAGTTTTTTTGGGGCGACCACCTCTAGCCTCATCTTTCAAGCTGAAATTTCCTTTCCGAAAACGGGAAAACCACCACCTAAAACTTCTTTCTTTCACTGCATCAATTCCATAAGCATCCTGAATAGATCGTGCTGCTGCATTTGAATTGGAACCTCTGTGAAACTCATAGAGTAACGCATGCCTAATATGTTCTTTAGATGGAAAGATCATGGGTGAGAATATTGCAGAAAAATATGAATGATTCTTTAAAATTCTGAAAAAAAAAAAGTTACAAATTAATCATGGTGATATGTTTAAGTAATAACAATATGTATAAAATAAATTCAATGGTTGAAAATGCCCCTTTTACAAACCAGCAAAAACTTTTGCACCGACCTGATATATATATATATATATATATATATATATATATATATATATATATATATATATAGCAGAGCATGCCTAATGCGTTCTTTCGATGGAATATTGCAGAAAATATGAATGATGCATTAATAATCTGAAAAGGAAGTTATAAATTAATCATGGTGATATGTTTAAGTAATAACAATTTGCATAAAATGAATTACAATGATTGTAAATGCCCCTTTTACAAACCGGCAAAAACTTTTGTACCAACCTGATATATATATATATATATATATATTTGTACCGACCTGATATGATGAAGATAAAGTGAAGAAAAAAGGGAGACAAATTATAAAATTAAAGAAAAATACAAATGAAGAAAGTTGAAAAAAGATGCATCTTCATGATAAAGTGTGTGGAAACATAAAAAATAATGGAGAAACAGATTTATCATTCTGATGAAATGAAGTGAAAACATAAAAGTGGGGGGGAATATATCTAGTATATATATATATATATATAATCACGCTAAAATGAAGGAAAATTAGCGAAATGAAAGAGAGGAAAAGATGTAGAATCATTGTGAGAAATTGTAAGAAAAATGCTGAAAAAAAAAGGTGAAAAGTTGTAGAATTATCATGATAAAGTTATGAAAAAATACGAAAGAAAAGAGAGGAAAAGATCAAGAAAAATAGAAATCCAAAAGGGGAAAATGTTGTAGTATCGTCATGATGTGACACCTCAGCCCGGCTGGCTGTCTGTCTAATGTGACGTTCTTCCTTGCCGACGTGAGATAGTGTCCCAATGATAAATTGAAGAAAAAACACAGTAAATAATGAAAGAACGATCGTTTAAATAATCACCTCATTTGACAATTTCATATACGGCCATATTCATCATCATCATCATTTATCCATCACTCCTAGATGGTGCATTGGGCAGCAACATTTTGTTGCTATTTCTGTAACAAACTGTTTTTTACGGGACAAGGTTGTTAGCCCTGCGCCCAACCCCCAAACCTGGAGGACCGGTGGATCATTCTTGGTCCTTACGTTTACAGCATCTGGTATTCCCAAATGGTCACCCATTTAAGTACTGACCAGGCTCGATGTTACTTAACTTCGGTGATCGGTGTATTTTAACACGATATAGCATACGGCCATACGCACCCTATTTCAGCAATGTATATCCTGGAAAAGTTTTAATATAGTGGAACCTGCTGTATGCGACCCCCATCGTCAGCAATCACCTGCTATTAACGACCGTTTTTCTATGCACAGACAATTTGTTAATGTTAATTGACCCCCAGTGAGCGACCTCTTCCAAAATGCGACTACCGAACAGCATGAAAGAATAAAAATCACTGGTCAAGCGACCACTTTAACAAAAATTAATTTTGGCAATACAGTCCTAACTTCTAAATTAAGAGAATTTAAGTTAGTAATCTATTTCGTTTTCCTTTAATCTAAGCCAGAAACACTTTCTCGTTGTTTTGTTTTTGTAGTGAAGTGTCAAATTTTTATTATTTGTTGAAATGGCGGTGGTCAAACGGCGGCTGTCTTGTATTAATATGTACTTATTACATTTGACAAGTTCAAGAGATTTGTCGGTTTCTGTACCAACTTGGATAAATTTGGGCATAGGAGAAAAAATCACATCCATGTGAAATTTAAATTTTCACTGCTTATCTCTTTCATTATCTTAATTTTTTCTCAATCGTTTTACTCTCTCTCTCTCTCTCTCTCTCTCTCTCTCTCTCTCCTAATAGCTGACATATTTTTTCTTGTATGTTTGTTTATTTTTCCATATATTATCGCAGATTCTCTTTTACTATCACTCACTTCTAAGAAAAAAATTGAAAGCTTTGGTTCATGAAGACCAAGAAATGATGGACCAAATAAATAAATGCCAACATCAATTAGAATCGAAAGGGTCACATTACAAAAAAAAACACCACACTGACTGCAATAACTGATTTTTTAAGCCTACACCAGTGTGAATAAATAATTTTGATTTCTTTTGCTAATCGTTGTAAATACGTTTTTAATGTTAAAAAAAATAATTATGCTGAATAAATTTTTTCAAAGTTAGACCATCTTATGTTCTCATTTATTTATTACCAAATTACATGGTAAAATAGTAAAATATATACATTCGGAAGAGTGAAATATACGATTGTGAGAAGGATAGATCACGAGTCTTTAGTGAGCGACCACCTGTCGTATACGACCAGTGTTTGATGCCATTAGGGGTGGTCGCATACAACAGGTTCCACTGTATATGTACGTATGTTTGGTTCAAAACCAAGTTAAGTGTACATTACACAAACTACAAGCAGAAAATTTTACTGTATATAAAAAGCAAGCGAACGATATAGCTGAGCATAATACAAGGAATTACAATAGTAAAAATATTCTACAAGATTTTAGTAATAAACCAAAACATTGATAATATTTTGTTATGATAATTCCTTTTCCAGTCGTAACAATAACAACAGCACAAGCAGAAAAATGAACGATAATTTCGCAGACATGATGATTAAATACTACAAGAACAGAATGTACTTTCTTACAGACATGCCAGTCGCTGCAGATTTAATGTATCTTTGAAGATCTTCAAAAAATATCAAAATACAAGAAATTTGAAATGAAAATCTCAAAAATGTGTCACATGAGGACATCGGTAACTACAGTTGTAGTTGGAGCCCTCGGATAAATTGGGAAAAGTTTCTATAGTCTAATTGAAGGGATTTCTGGGAACCTATGCCTTAAAGAAATATAAAAAAAACTATACTCACACGTACAGCTCAAACATTACGAAAAGCTTTATCTGTGTAAAATTTGTGCGATTTTGGTCTTTTTTGGGGGTGGGGAGGATTGTTTTATATATTTTTTTTTTTTTTTTTTTTATTTTACAAAAATGATCAGTGTAAAATGTCAGGAAGTCATTTCTGACCTGATTAAAAGCACAGATGAAATGTGCAAAAAACAGAAATCAGAGGAAATAATAATAATAATAATAATAATAATAATAATAATAATAATAATAATAATAATAATAATAATAATTGGCTATATTATTTAAATACAACACATAAAAAACTAGTCAAAGAACTTCAAGAAATGGTTAACGATCCCACTAAAATTCTAGCATGGATGACCAAAGGAATTACATTTCTTCTACCCAAGAATAGTGACACAAATAACCCGAAAAACTACAGACAAATTACATACCTTCCGACAACATACAAACTATTAAAATCTATTTTAATAAAACAGACATATTTCTTTTTGGAAAGAAATGACATATTACCGCTTGAACAGAAAAAGTGCAAACGTGGCTGTTACAGATGTAAAGACCAATTACTTATTAACAGGATGATCTTAGAAAACTGTTTCAATGCAAATAAAAATCTTAGTACTGCCTGGACAGATTATCCTAAGGCATTTGATAGTGCACCACATTCCTGGATCTTAAAGACTTTAAATATGTACAGGGTATCACCCGTCATCATCAATTTTATCAAACAATGTATGTCGATAAGAAAAACGACCCTTTACCTCAATCATATAAATGGAACCTATAAATCTGGTGAAATAAACATCAAAAGAGGTATATTTCAAGGTGACTCTTTGTCTCCCTTAATATTTTGCATATCATTAATAGCATTAACCAGTCAACTTAACAAGACAGAATGTGGTTTAAAATAGCTCAAAAGAAAATAAGCCATCTATTTTACATGGATGACTTTAAGTTGTATGCTAAGAATGACAATGAGCTGGAAGGTCTTCTGGAAACTGTAAAATGCTTCAGTGAAGACATTAGAATGAAATTCAATTTGAATAAATGTGTTAAAGATAAAGTTTTACGAGGATCGCTACAACAAACATCCTCAATTAGCTTAGGCCCTACTGTAACAATAAAAGATTTAGAGCCAGAAGAAGTTTATAAATACTTCGGTGTAAATGAGAGTGAAAAAATTCACCATAAAAAAATAGTGCGTAAAGAGTACTATAGAAGGCTTCGACTGATATTAAAAACTGAATTGAAGTCTCAGAACAGAATTATGGCCATTAATAGCCTAGCCATCCCAGTGGTCCAATATAGTTTCAACATCTTGAACTGGAATCTAAACGACATCAGACGAATAGATTCTAAAACAAGGAAGCTTCTTTCTATACATAAAATGCATCATCCAAAGGCTGAAATAGACCGTCTATACATACGCCGTAAAGAAGGTGGAAGAGGTCTTATTCAGCTAGAATTGTCATACAAGACAACAACTATTGGCTTACTAACATACATAGAAACAACAAAGGACTGGATGATGCAATTAGTCAAACAACATGAAAACAGAAAGAAAAAACATTCAATAATGAAAGAAGGCAGTAAATACAAACAAGATTTACATTTAGTAGATTCTGTAGAAAAGCAAAATGGAAGTCAAGAACCAACTATCGCGGCAAAAAATATGAAAAAGAAAACGAAGGATAAAGCTCTTGAACAAATGAAACAACGCTGGCAAGACAAACCTTTGCATGGCCAATATTCAGAACGTGCCAATAAATCCAATGTTGATAAAGTTAATACTCATCGATGGTTACGTGCATCTGGATTAAAGTCTGAAACTGAAGACTTTATTCTTGCAGCGCAAGACCAAAGTCTTTTCACTAGGAACTTTCAGGTAAATATTATACATAATAAAGTGGATCTAAAATGCAGGTTCTCTGATAAATACCAAGAAACAATAGATCATCTAATCCCAGGATGTTCTGTATTTGCCCCAAATGAATATAAAAATCGTCATGATAGAGTGGGGCAATATTTACACTGGACAATGTGCAAACACTATGGAAAATCTGTAAGCAAACACTGGTATGAACATCACCCAGCACCGGTTACAGAAATAGAAGATGTCACCATTCTATGGGATTACATCATCTATAGAGACCGAAAAATTGAAGTAAATAGGCCGGACATTATTGTTAAAAACCAGAAAGAAAAAACTTGCCTATTAATTGATATGGCTTGTCCAGCAGTTTGTAACATAGTAACCAAGGAGTTCGAAAAACTGTCAAAATATAAAAACCTGGAAATTGAAATAAAAAAAATGTGGAAATTGAAAACAAGTATCGTACCAGTGAGAGTAGGTGCACTTGGAATGATAAAAAATGGAACAAAACAACACATTGAAAGAATCCCTGGAAACCTAAGCTTAAGAGATATACAAAAAATTGTCTTGTTAAGTACAGCCCACACATTAAGGAGGACTTTGTCTATATAACGATAAGGATGTTAGGGGGGATAGAAAAAACATGAAATGGAGCCATAACAACACGCCACGACCTGCCTTAGGTCTCCCCGCAGACTTGGTAGGTAGTGTGACCATAGCAGAAATAAATTATCATGAAAAATTAAATAATAATAATAATAGTAAAAACTAAAACTGTTCATGTTGTGATTGGAGCTTTGGGTCTGATAAAGAAAGGAACTCAAGAATAAAGCAAGGAAATCCCTGGAACATCATTTCTCCAGGAAATGCAAAAGCATAGTTCTAAAATACACAGTCAATATCCTATGAAGATCTTTTTATTTTTAAGGTTGTGTGTGTGTGTGTGTGTGTGTGTGTGTGTGTGTGTGTGTGTGTGTGTTATTAGCTGGCTTCTAGTATGATATTATCCAAAAAAAGCAGCTGAAAAAGATTTTTCAATAATAATAATAATAATAACAATATAAACATGCTGTTCCAAGATATAATGCATCATTGCAAACATTGTTAACAGACAGACCACTAGAAACCATCAGTCAATCAGTTAAGTGCCATACGTGATACCCGCTTTGGGCGATCATGTCTCGAAAGAGACATGACTAACTGGGCAGAAGATTATCATGCAGTGAGTTGCCATTGCTTTCTGCGGTAGACTGATTGCCAGCCAAGGCTATAGAACCATATCTGTCCTATTATTTAACCCATAACTTGATGGAAGAGATGGATTAATACCTTTCCCAATGGTATTTGTGTGTAAGTGAATGCAAGAAATTCAACTGGAATTCGAACTCGGCTCCCCGATTTGTTGTTTCTAGTCGATATCCACTGCACCACAAAATCATCACAGAAGTAAATAATGCCATACATGCAACAACTTTAGCAGCTACTGAAAAACTTAATCTCAAGACAAATAAAAGATTTAATTAAGACAAATAACCAACAAACAAAAACAGGTTTACTTAGAAGGTAAAAATTCAAGCAAGAAATTGAGGAAATCACGTGTGAATTTTCGATACTAAATGAGATTTGAAGAAATTCAAATGCTTCAGCACGGAAAAGTCATAAGATTAGGCGGTAATATAAAATGAAAGCAGGAAATTTGTGGAAGGTTTTCAAACTTCTGCCTTTTAAGCCGAGGTTGGGCGATGGAGAAAGAAAGAGAGAGAGAAAGAAAGAAAGAAAGAAAGAAAGAAAGAAAGAAAGAAAGAAATTTGAGAGCGAGAAAAAGAAAGGAAAAACTTATGAAGTGACGCCCAGGGTGTGAGGAGAAAAGAATGAATTATAAGATGATGAGAAAGAAAGAAACAAGAAGAGAAAAAGCGAGAGGGTGCGTCTAGCAGAATATAAAAAAAGTTGATATCAATAAAAGAAGGGCTAAAAGCATTACGTCAGTAAGAAAGAAAGAAAAAACAAGTAAACAAGCAAACTTGGGAGAGATGGGGACAGGCGGTGTTTAAGAAGGAAAGAGTAAATTGTAAGATAGAAAGAAGGAATCAAGGAAAGAGAGAGAGAGAGAGTAGTGCAGAAAATACAAAAAGATTGATGTCCATGAGAGAAGAGATAAAAGTTTAAATCAAATAACAAAGAAAGAAAAACAAAATTTAAAATCTCTCTCTCTCTCTCTCTCTCTCTCTCTCTCTCTCTCTCTCTCTTCTTTTTTCTGTCATTAAAAAATCCGCAGTAAGGTCGATAGTGCATCAAAGAAGATGTAATTAGAATCTTTATATAAATTGATGTCATAATGAATGATGCTAATCTCACTACAACCCCACTTATACTCATAAATAAGCACTCCCTACTTTTGATATATGTCCGCATTCTATTCCTCTTCCTCTCTTCCTACTCCTCTCCTCCGCCTCCTCTGCTTTCTATTCCCGTCCCACTCTCTCCCTCTCAGTCTCTGTCTCTGTCTCTCTCCGTCTTTCTCTTACGAGTGCAACCGGGCATCCATTTAAAAATATCTATTATATAACGACGGCGCTCGAAAACCATGCGATGGGGGTAATACTTCGCTTGCCAAGTTAGCTACTGCAGTGGGTTTGATCTTCAGGGTGGCATCAGCCGTGTTCATTTTTAATTTCATAAAAAAAAAAGATAGCTATTGGCTGTATTCTAGGAGCAAGCATTTATTTAAATAATCAAAATCGATGAACAATTGTTTTACTTTGTTTTTTAATTCTAATATTCAAGATAGAAAACAATATTCTATGGATTAAATAGTAAATCTTGTGTCAGTAAATTATTATTATCTCCAAAAGACTTTTCGACTTAAAAATATTTTCTGGCTTTAAATAACCTACAAAAAGTTGATAACCCGTAAAAAACAAATCACTTACCTACCCACCTACCTACTTCTCTTCTTCATCGGCCACAGTCGATATGATAGAATCTTAACGGGGAAGTGCCAGTCAATTAGCCACCGTCTAGGCTGCTCTCTTCCGATGGGGTGTATCTACTTTTGTTACAAGAATATTGTCTTAGCTTTTTATGTATCCAAGCATTTTTAAAAACAAAAAAGAAAGAAAACGTTTTACTCACGCACCTAATTCTCTCCTTAATCGGCCACAATCGATATGATAAAATTCCACCGTAGTTCATTTTGAGCACCATATTTTTTCCATGGCTGTGTAGTATGTCGTCAGACATGAATAGAATTTTGAAATCCCTAATTTGTTGTTCTTCTTCAAGGCCGATTGCCAACAAAGACTGACCCCTGTTATTTAACCAACAGCTGAAGGTGAGAGAAGAGATGGATTCATACCTTTCCAAAGGGTATTTGTCCAAAAGTGAATGCAACGAACAAAACCAAAATTTGACCCCAGTTCGACGATTTGTCTTCCCAGGCTGCCAGTCGTTACACTACCCAACATTATATAGAGTCCCGTGAGCCATAAACTATGCAATTATGACAATAATTCTTTTCAGAATCTCATAAACAAGATAAGATCCCTATTTGATTTTATTTGCCTGCAGTCGACATCATAGATTTTCCAACTCCACATTGCAGTTAATTCTAAAAGTCATAATCTTTTCCAAGGCCGCATAGCATATTCTTTGCCAGGTTTCCACGGGATTTTGAATTCATAGTGGCCCTTCTATTAGACTGGATTTCAATCATGGCTCGAGAGTCTAGTCTGTTCTGAGAGTTAACATATAATTGTGGCTATATTAAAAATAAATAAATAAAAACGCATAAATACGATTCAAGCGAAAAACTTAATAGCATGAGTTATGTTGACATTCCACACAACTTCAATCAAAAGGTTAAGAAGGTAACACCCATCAATACTGGAAAAAATGATGACAGCTACTGGGCTTGAGAAGAGAAAATACTGACATAATCAAGATGTTGATATTCCACACTATTTCAAACAAAAGGTTAGAAAGGAAACCCCCATCAATACTAAGAAGAGTGGTGACAGTTACTGGGCTTGATGAGAAAAAATAATGATATAATCAAGATGTTGACATTCCACACTACTTCAAACAAAAGGTTATGAAGGAAACCCTCATCAATACTGAAAAGAGTGATGACAGCTAATGGGCTTGAGAAGAGAAAATAATAACATAATCGATATGTTGATATTCCACACAAATTCAAACAAAAGGTTAGGAAGGAAATCCTCAACAATACTGGACAGAGTGATAATATCTACTGGGCTTAAAAACAGAAAATAATGACATAATCAAGATGTTGACATTCCACACTGTTTCATACAAAAGGTGAGGAAGGAATCCATCATCAGTACTGGAAAGAGTGATGAAAGTTACTGGGCTTGAGAAGAGAAAATAATGACATAATCAAGATGTTGACATTTCACACTGCTTCAAACAAAAGGTTAGGAAGGAAACCATCATCAGTACTGGAAAGAGAATTCTTTGGCGTCACGTCATCGCGGTGGTAAAATACAGAAAACGACATGTCTTTTGTTAGCTACTGTATTTATGTGCAAAATGAGACCAGTAATTGCTTGAACGAGCAGCTTGGTTTTTCGGAATAATCTTATAGAAGAGAGTTCTTTTTAATGTCGCTATGAACGCATCAGTAATTATTTCGATGGAGACAATTATTTGGTATAGTTATGGTTCATTTTGCTTGCCACTCGTATTCATTTAACATTGTTGAAAATATTAACTTTTCATCTCTTGTTACAATTTTCAATTTTTTCGTTGATGTGGAAGTCACACATAAAAGTGCCTAACATAAGCAACTTAGTGTAAATGATATTTAAGACATAGCTATGTCATTTTGAGGATATTGTAAACATTGATTATTATAAGCTTATATGTTGATACGATCCCAATTAACCTCAACTAGTCTACCCGAACATAAAGCATTGTTTAACGAGCGATTTTATAAGGAACTAATTTTGTTGACACATTCTATCATTCTGGAGTTTAGTCCTTCGTGTGCCTTGTCTTTTCAGGACATATGTGATCATGGCTCTCTATAGCTTCTTGTTTTGTTTCTCTATACAATATTGGCCTGTTATCATCCCTCTTTTATTCTTGATTTGTCGTCCATTCATTCAAACTCAAGTAGGTTATTCGTTATTTTATCAATGAACAGAAAATGTGAGCAACGAAGAAGTTCCGAAGAAAACAGGAACTAAAAGGCAACGTATATTTACAATCATAACGAGTTACCTGAAATTTCAGTTGGGTGTGGGCATCTGAACTTTCTTCAGAGATGACATATGATAAAGGGACAATAGCGTAAATATATTAATTAAGATTTTGTCAGTTACAAAAAAAAAACTAGCAGTATAACCCGGCGTTTCTCGGGTGTAATGGGAGCTTTAAAACTAATCCTTGATCCTGGAGCTCAGACGCTTTGGATGTTGGCACGAAAAACGTAGGTTCTTGAAAGGTTGATCTCGAAGCCGTAGAACTTACTAAAATGAATGGATGTAAGTCAAATTTTGTTTTCTGGTATCGATGTTTTAAATAAATTTTTCCGTCGCAAACTGAATTTTGAAGGCTAAATAAGTCCTTTGAGTAAATGGTATCATGACTGAGTCTAAGAATTACAATTATACCTACTTAGAGCCGAACCCGGAGTAAAAACTAAAATAAAAGGGCTGAAAATAAATCGGAGTACCGATTTCCTAAATCGGAGTCAAATAAGTCATCCAAGGATAAACTAACCCATCAAAAACTTATCGTATCTATCGGGAATAAAACTGGAGAAAATGAGCCATATTGATGGCTGAATATCGGTTTTCGATCATATTCGATAAAATATCGGTGGTATCGAGTTCTGATATGGGGGAAAATGAGTGGTCTGAGAAGATTTACTAATGGTTGAGAGTAAAAATTATAATTTTACCAAGTTAGAGCAAATTCTGAGGCAAGAACCACGATGAAAGGGCTAAAATCCTGATCTTGATCAGACCTGGTCAGATATCGGGGTATTAATTTCCGATATCGGGGGAAAATCGGGAAAAATAAGTAACCCATGACCTGACCGAAAGCTTAAAGAATATTTGTGCGAAGTTTGGTGGGTTTGGAGAGCCTGATGCTCACGAGGCGGATAGAGAGGAAGAGAAACCAGGAAAAGCAATGCTTGACATACTTGGTGAACTTGAGCAGATGGATGGCGAAGCTGGATTGAGCGGGATAACAGGAGAAGGGGTATTAAAAGCAACAAGTGATAGGAAGATGTGGAGAGCCATGATCGCCTACGTACACGGCACATAGAAGAAGAACATGCCGCATCCTGTACAATTTTGCAGACTTGTTTTATTGTAAATCGAACTGGCTCACTCGTTGGGTCAGAGTGTCTGTATGCAACCACTCGGCTACTACTATTGATGCCAAATAATTATATTTGGTTGTTTACGGACAGAATGGACGAGAGAAAACGAGGCGAAAAGAAGACGATTGCAATGTAAAATAAACATTGGTGTTGGCAAATAGACAAAGGGACAAAACAGAATATGCGTATAAAAAATGAATTTTATTATTTAGTTAATTAATTTCATTAAATTAAATTTTTTCGCTTGTTGGTTTTGTGTATCTCTCTCTCTCTCTCTCTCTCTCTCTCTCTCTCTCTCTCTCTCTCTCCCTCCCTCCCTCCCTCTCTCTCTCTCTCTCTCTCTCTCTCTCTCTCTGTGTAATAACATTTCCTAGGTTTAAAAAAATTCCTTGGTGGAAGAGAAATTACTGTCGAATGATTTTGGTATCGGAAGAAGCCAAAGGTGTCAAAAAGGGAAAGAAAGAGAGAAAAGAGAGAGAGAAAGAGAGAAAAGAGAGAGAGAGAAAAAAGAAATAAAGCAGACGAGAATAGAGAGGGAAGATGAAGAAGAAAATGACAACTGGGGCGCAGAGTGAGAGAGAGAGAGAGGGAATGACATTTAATAAATAAAAAGAAATAATAAGTTGGAAAGGAAGGAAGGAAGGAAGAAAGAAAGAAAGAAAGAAAGAAAGAAAGAAAGAAAGAAAGAAAGAAAAAATAAACAAACATAATGGAACGAACGGATGAGTTTGAGTTTGAGTTTTCTTTAACGGCATATCAACACCTCTGTGGGTTATTTAATGTCAAAAAGGTAGGGTTTAAAGGTATTTTTTAATATTCAGTTATAGTGAAAAGGTTTAGTCGGATAGAAATTGTATTTTATTTTATTTTAGTAAACTGTAGATTTTTTGGGTTTTGTATTCAAAAAATGTATATTTTCTAATGAAAGTCTTTTTTTTATGCATATATTTCTGTAAAGGTTTATTTTTTATACTGTCACAGTTTTTTGACTCCAGCTTGGGGAAATTAACTATTTACCCATAGCTGGGACCCTAACAGGTGCTACCACTTCTGGTCAGGGTGGACCTGGGAACAACAGCAATTAAGAGGCGGTTACATGCTCTTCTCAGAGGCCTTGCTGCCGGATGCAGTTTGGCGTCATACCCAGGACCACGAACGGATAAAGTAAGGAAGAATGAAAGAAATATAAAGGGAACAACGAGTGAAATGAAGAATGAAGGTTAAAAGAAAGAAAGAAAGAAAGAAAGAAAGAAAGAAAAATGGGGAAAGGTTAAAAGAAGAGCAAGAAAGAAGGAAGGGAAGAAAAGAAAAGAAAAACGGCAAAGATAACGGATACAAGAGAAAAAGGAAGGAAAATAATAAAGAAACTGGAGGAAGAATGAGGAGGAGAATAAGTTTGAATAATTGAAATAAGGAAAGAAAAAAGAACCAATCGAATGAAAGAAAGGAGAAAAGGCAAGAACAGTTAGAAAAAAGAAAAAAGTGGAAAAGTGGGGAAAGTAAGTGAAAAAAATGAGAGTTCCAAGAAAGAAAGAAAGAAAGAAAGAAAGAAAGAAAGAAAGAAAGATAGGAAAACAAAAGAAAAAAAAGAACGAAAGAAAGAAAGAAAGAAAAGATACATAGGAAAACAGAAGAAAGAAAGAAAGAAAGAAAGAAAGTAGGTCTAAAATGAGAATTTGGCAAATAATATATACATACATATACATATACATACATACCCATATATATTCATATACATACCTACATGCATATACACATACATATATATACGCAAATATATATGCACACCTTCTTATACATACACACATACATTCATACCCACTAACATATACATACATATAGATACACACACATATATATTTTTACCTATATATATACATATATACATACATACAAATACATAGACACACATGTATATACATATATATACGCACCCACCCACATACGCATGCTTATATGCAGAAATAAAAAATATACATACATCTACACACCAAATATATATATATATATATAATTTCAAGAAAAATATCTAAGATAAAAAAGATTGTTATTGGAAACTCTAAACATATAAAAAATAAGTTGTAAAAAAAAATAAGTTGTAAAAAAATAAGTAGATCTCTATAAAATTCTCATTTTATCAATAAAGTAATTGATAAAAATAGTGGAGAGGAAGAAAAATTTAGGCAGGAGAAGTATTCAAGGATGAGAAAAATAAATTTGGAATTTAAGATTCGTCGAAATCTAAAATAAATAAATGGGCTCGAAAAATGTAAGAGTTAAAGACTTGGTCGTTTATTGTAAACTGTCGTTTTTGGAAAGAAGAAAAGAAAACATCTGTAACCCTGACATTAATATTGGGCAAGTAATAGGATGGTTTAAAATCAAATTTAATTAAATTTAAATTATAAAATTAACATTAAAATTTAAAATTTAAAAATTAAAATTCAAAATTTAAAATTTAAAATTCAAAAATTTAGATTTATGGCGGCATTTGCCGATGAATTCCTTACGTAAATTTAAAAGTATATTTTGATTAGGATACTTTATTTTTTATTTTTTATTTTTTTTCAGCTAAACATAGATTGCATCTATCGTAATGGTTTCTCGAGTGCGGGCTGAGTCTATTAGTTTCCAATTAATTAAGGAATTAGGTCCTTCTGCCTTCATTTCCCAAAATCTTCGAGAAAGGAATATTTGAAATTTAATGAGATAGGAGAAGACTATTGACTTTACATTTGAATTCTTAAAGATTGTAGCTGTCGGGAAAGCAAGTAAACGGAAGGGAATTCCAGAGGCAGGAAGTGCAAAAAATAAACTTATGGAGTAGCATTTGCGTTTACAATTTATTGGTTTCACAGTAAAAGGGGGACCTAGTTGTTAATCGTATGGCTCGAGTAAATTCGTATATAGGGGCAGCAGTGAGCTAAGTTCATCGGAGCAGAAGCAGCGAAAGTACTTGTAGAAGAGACACAAGGAAGCTACACTGCGCCGGTGAGAAAGTGACTGTATCCGAGCTGCCAAGTTGGGATCGATCCCCTTGCAGATTCTCCGTTGGATTTTGTCAAGGCCCCTAGGTGGATAGCAGGACCACCCGATCAGATATGACAGCAGTATTCGAAGCACGGGCGGATGGTAGATTTGTATACGTGCAGGATTGTTTCAGACGGAATAAACTTCCTGGCCCTGCACAGAGAACCGACCTTCTTTGTAGTGGATTTAGCTATGGATTCTATATAGTCATTCCAATTGAGGTCTGTTGTAAGAGTTAACTCGAGGAGGCGCAGTGTTTTACTTTCAGAAAGACTAGCCTGATCCATGCTAATGGGGCGTAGGAGTGATTGCCTGTAATGGTTAATAGATGGCAGCTTCATTTGGAAGCATTAAAATTCACAAGCCATTTCTTACCCCATCCCACCACAGATTGGAGGTCCTTTTCAAGCTCGGCAGCGAGGTTTGCTTTGACAGCCTCGGCAGATTTTTGATCGAGGAGAGAGTAAACCGTAGTGTCGTCAGCGTGTATTCTTATTTGGGATGTTATATATATATATATGTGTGTGTGTGTGTGTGTGTGTGTGTGTGTGTGTGTGTGTGTGTGTGTGTGTGTGTGTAAGAAGAGATGTAATGTTTATATCGGAATTTCGGCGGGAATTTGGAAGCAACGGCTTTATACCCACAGACACTCCTTCATCAACCCTAGTTTAAGATGCCAAACAGCCCTTTCTAGGAAATATTGGGAATAAAAAGAAAGAATGGAAACTCAGAGACAAGGATAGGACCCCTAATAGCTTAAAAGATAGGTATAATCTATGTTTGGCAGAAAAAATTAAAATTTTAAAATTTCAAGACCAAAATATAGTCCTAAACAAACGAAGGGAGATCATAAGCATGTGTCACCATCGAAATAAGTCTACATAACAATAATTATCCTATTCTCCCAATTAGTCCCAATAAATTATTTTTAAATTTTGCCAAGCAATTACTTTCCTACCACCTACCACTACACACTCAAGGGTCAAGCCACATACCCTCCCTACCAAAGAGGAAATTACTAGTAAATTCTTTCCCCTAGCCAAACACAAATAAAACCAATACATCCCAACCCCTTCCTTTACCTAAGCTAACCCCTGGGCTTAGAATTTCTCCTTATTCTCTATTTATGAGGGGTAATAATACATGCCTTAAAATGACATTTTGAAAATGGCTATTTCCCCACTAAGTTTTGTCTGAATTTATATATATATATATATATATATATATATATATATATATATATATAATTCCGAATTCTACATTCCTTGTATAGCTATTTCAGCAAGAAATGGAATATATATATATATATATATATATATATTCCAAAAACAACATTGAATCTTAAACATAAACGAACAGCATCACAGATTAATTATATAGGATTTGGAATGATCTCTCTGAAATCACTGGCCATCGTCCTAACTTCGTCAAATGATCGGTTAATTTAAATTGCTATACACATTAGACGAAACAACTACGTTCCGAAAAACATCCACTGGCCCTTTGAGGTCGAATAAATATGAATGGAAAAGAAATAGTTGTTGGCGTAATGTATTTCCCATCGAGGTTGGATGTTATCCTTTAGAAAATGCTCCAAAATGAAAATTACTCAAGATCCTAGGGATGGAATTTTGGGGTGTGATTAAGAATGGGGGATCAGAGCGATGAGGAAGGGACAAGATGTGGGATGGAACTAGAAGAAGAACAATTACAAAGAAAGACAGAAAGACAAACAGACAGGGAAGAAGAAGAAGAAGAAGAAGAAGAAGAAGAAGAAGAAGAAAGACAGAGACAGACAAAGACAGACACACAGAGAAGAAGAAGAAGAAGAAGAAGAAGAAGAAGAAGAAGAAGAAGAAAGACAGACAGACAGAAAGACAGACAGACAGAAAGACAGACAAGAAGAAGAAGAAGAAGAAGAAGAAGAAGAAGAAGAAGAAGAAGAAGAAGAAAGGGAAGAAGAAGACAGACAGACAGACAGACAGACAGACAGACAGACAGACAGAGAAGATAAAGAATGAGCAAGACAGGAGAGTGAAGAAGAAGATAAAGAATGAGCAAGAAGAAGAAGAAGAAGAAGAAGAAGAAGGAAGGAGGAGGAGGAGGAGGAGGAAGGAAGAAGAAGAAGAAGAAGAAGAAGAAGAAGAAGAAGAAGAAGAAGAAGAGTTGCGATAATGGTAAATTTGCTGATAAACAGAAGGAAAGAAAGAAAAAGAAAGAAATGAAAGAAAAATACATAAAATCCAGACGAGAAGAAAAGAATTTTAAAATGAGTGCCGGAAAATGAAAATGAAAAATTCAACAAAAGAAAAGAACCAGTCCGCCGGGCAACGCTTGGCTGCAACCACCAGTCATGCGTGGTAACAAGTGGCAAACGGCGGCCATTATTGGCGACTCTGTGTTACTACGTTTGGCTGACTGACGGCGCCATTTTGTCGGGATTTTTTGCCGCTGTTACGTCTTTGCAACCACCCCTTCCCTACTCTTTATCTCTATCTTTATCACGCTCTCTCTATTTTCCAACTTTATTTTTCTCCTCCACCTCTACCCCCTCTCTCTCTCTTTCTCTCTCTCTCTCTCTCACTCTTTCTCTCTCTGTAGTTACGTCCAAAAGAATCAATAACTAAAGTTTTAAGTGCATTTTAAGATTAAAAATCTTTCTTGAAGTTTTTATTTTAATTTTAAACTCAAGCTAATAGATTAAATGTAATATTTCCAATAAACAAAATATTTACCTATATTTCAGACTGAATTTTAATTTGATTAAAATGTTTTTTCTGTTTATCAGTAATATCCTTTTAGGTACCTTCACTCAATTGCGAAAAAGAACAGCATAGCATAATGTTAAAAGGGCACAAATTTAATAAAAAGAAAGTTTTATCATCAAAATGTTTATGCTATTGTTAAAAGGAAAGATCAAATTCTGTTGTCATTATTTTTTTTAATTTTTAATCCTTTCTAACACGATCGAAATTTCAAATAAAGTTTCTTTTTTTTGTTTTCCGTCAGCGATTCACGCCATGTTTACGTAATATGACTATTAAGCAAAACGTAAAATTACGCAAGTTGTTATTTAGCATTGAAAGACACATTAATTTTAAAATTCTTGCAAAAAGCAACTAATTGTCTGATTTTAATGAAACTTTCAGAACTTATTCACAAAGAAAGAAATTGTTTATGTAATTATTTTTTGTCAAGATTTTCTAAAAATAATATTTTTTTACATCTGTTATCCAGCACTTCATTTACTTGCATAAAACTTCTAGAAATGCATTATCTATTCTTCTTCGTCTTCTTTGTGCCGTATCCCTTCAGGACATAGGCGATTATGGACTTCCACTTGACTCTGTCTCTATTCGCTCTCAGTAATTTTTTCTCTTGGTATCTCCTCCCAAACCCTGCTCTAAAATCCATTTTCTCAAGCCCATAAATCTAGAATATAAAGGGGTAGAAAGTAGCGTGACCACAAAGTGAGGGATCACTTTATATATTGATTACAATAGAGAATTGAACCCCCGCTTTATATCCACATTATAATTTCTAATTTGTTTATCAAATTCTGATTAGCTATGAATCCACCTCTTCTCATTACTGATTAGCTATGCAGTCATGTCTTTTAGATTTATTACTTCTTCTTCGTGTGCCGTGTCCCTTCAGGACGTAGGCGATCATGGACTTCCACTTGGCTCTGTCTCTTGTCACTCTCAGTAATTTTTCTCTTGTTATCTCTTCCAAGCCCCGCTCCGTCAACCATTTGCTCAGACCTAACAAGTATGACTCGCTCTGCTATCCCCTGTCTCTTCTTCCATTTATCTGACCTGTGAGTATCAAGTTCTCCATGCCCTCCTCCCTCATTACGTGTCCTAGGAACCTCATTTGTCCCTTCCTGATATTTATTATCAGTTTTCTTTTAGTCTGCATCTTCCAACACCTCATCGTTGCACACGTTCTCTGTCCATGGTATCCTCAGCATCCTTCTGTAAAACCACATTTCTGCTGCCTCAAGCCTCTCCTTCATTTTTGATGAGATCGTCCAACATTCACTTCCATACAGAAAGACAGATATCACGTAGCAATCCAGCACTCTTTTCTTTGTTTCTAATGAGATTTTCCTGTCTTTCTGGTTAGCTTCTGAAATGCGTCTTTGGCCATGCCAATGCGTCTTTGGATCTCCATGTTGCACTTTCCATCCTCTGTCAAAACATTTCCCAGGTATTTGAATTTTTTTACTTGTTTTATTTTAGATTCTCCACCTTGCAGTTGTCATATTGGTCTCCTCTTTTTGCTGATGACCATAGATTCAGTTTTCTTAAGGTTTATGTTCAGTCCCTTCTTTTCACTTTCTTTTGCTCACTTCTGTAGAAGGTCCTGCATTTTCCTTTTCGTCTCTGCTATCAGCACTGTGTCATCCGCTTATCGGATTTCGCATGATGAAATTAAATTATATTGACTGGCAAAATCCTAGATATGAAGGGTATTTGTATAAGAATACAAGGAGAACTCCACTGACTGCTTGGTTCAGTGATGTCATTATCCCGCATGTATTTAATCTCTGTTCGCAACTGTTGAAGCTTGATTGGATTTACCCGGTAAAAATGTTGTTTTAATGGGCTTTTCATCTCTAACTAAAACATCTTGTACTGCAACCGTTGTTTTTCTAGGAACATCAGGAAAAAGATTTTTGAAATCATTGACTAAACTACGAATTTCTTTTCTTTTCTCATTTGATAAATGTTCAAATTTTACATTTAAATTAGATAGGATTTCCGAGTTTTTAAATGACTTCTCTGACCAATGTTTTTTAAATGACTACTCTGACCAATATTTTTTAAATGACTTCTCTGACCAATGTTTTTTAAATGACTACTCTGACCAATATTTTTTAAATGACTTCTCTGACCAATGTTTTTTAAATGACTTCTCTGACCAATATTTTTTAAATGACTTCTCTGACCAATGTTTTTTAAATGACTTCTCTGACCAATATTTTTTAAATGACTTCTCTGACCAATATTTTTTAAATGACTTCTCTGACCAATATTTTTTAAATGACTTCTCTGACCAATGTTTTTTAAATGACTTCTCTGACCAATGTTTTTTAAATGACTTCTCTGACCAATGTCCTTCTCCCTAATAACCGTATCTTCATTATTGTCTAACTCATCTTCAAATTGATTTATATTATTTATGTTTATTAAGGTCGAAACTCATTTAATATTAGTTACATAATTTCTGTCGTTATAACTTTTTAGCAATATTAATGTGGCAAATTCGTTTCTTTCTTTCTTTGATCTGGGGTGCGGATGATATAATTTATATCATTAATTTTCTTTTCTATCTCATAAGGACCAAAATATTTTGCTTGTAGAGAATGATTAGTAATTGGCAAAAATACTAAAACTTTGTCACCACTTTAAAATTTATGATCTTTACTATTTTTATCGTATGTAGACTTCATTTTAATTTGGGAGTTTTTTAAATTTTCTTGTGCTATTTTGAAAGCGTTGTATAATTTCTCTTTAAAATTTGATACATAGACTAAAATATGCATCTCATTTTCTTCAGTCAACCATTTTTCTTTTAGAAATCTTAGAGGACCCCTAACCGTATGTCCGAAAACTACTTGAAAAGGACTAAACCCAAGAGTGTCTTGAACAGCTTCTCTAGCGGCAAACAAAACAAAATGAACCCCTTCGTCCAAATCCTTTTTATATTGATGACCATTTTCTGATCATAGATTTTACTGTTTGGTGAAAACGCTCAAGAGCTCCCTGTGATTCGGGGTGATAAACACTGCATTTGTATTACTTAATAGCCATTTCACTCATTACTTGTTAAAATAAACAAGACATAAAATTCGAACCTTGGTCTGACTGAATAGCCGAAGGAATCCCGACTAAACAGAAAAACTTAGTAAAAGCCTTAACAATAGTCCTAGCCTTAATATTTCTTAGAGGGATAGCCTCTGGAAAGCGAGTTGACGTACACATAATTGTCAATAAATATTGGTTTCCTATTTTTGTTTTTGGAAGAGGACCAACACAATCAACTAGTACTCTACTGAAAGGTTCTTCAAATACTGGAATAAGGTTTCAGAGGGGCGGACGGAATCTTTTGATTAGGTTTTCCAACCATCTGGCATGTGTGGCAGGAGTTACAGAAATTGACGACATCCTGTCTAAGTTTCGGCCAATAAAAATGATTTAATATTTTTTCACAGGTCTTATTTATTCCTAAATGTCCTGACATTGGAGTATCATGAGCTATGTTTAGTATTTCTTGTCTGAATACTTTCGGAACCACTATTTGGTTTATTATCTTCCACTCCTCACTTAGGCTGACATCCACTGGGCGCCATTTCCTCATTAAAATGCCATCTCTCATATAAAAACATTCTCTAACTTTTCTTGCTTCTTCTAAAGGGAGTATTTTATTTTTTAAAAGACAAAGTTCAGGATCTTTTTCTTGTTCAATAACAAGTTGATTTTTATATAGATCGTCTTTCATTTTTTCTGTCCCATTTCTTTTTGGGGGAGATGGTTTAGTTTATTCTTTATCTGAATTATTGGTTTGTTCTAAATGATGAGAAATAAAGGTTTCATTTAATTGTAATCACTTAGCTGGTGTTGCTGAATCTTCCTTTTCTGAAATTTGCTTCTCTGCTTTTGCCCTAGGAACAACACAATCAGGGTATAATTCACTGTTTTCTACGACCTCAAATTCATCGTTTATTTCTATTTTATCACAGACAATTGGCTCTGCTACTACCCTGTCACCTGCTAAGTCGTTGGCAAACAGTAAGGAGACCTCTTGAACTGGCAGGGTTGGTCGTACACCGACTACAACCAGACCATTCACCAATTTCGATTTTATATAACTTTTATGAAGGGGAACCTTAATTACACCTAATTTAACACCTTGCAATAAAACAAGATCGCCAATGAAGGTCGGTTCCGATAGCTCTAGTCTACCTTCTAATAATAAGGTTTGAGACGCATCGGTGTCTCGCAAGATCTGGATAGGCTTGGCTTTCTCAGGGTTGTCGATGTAAACAGAGCCCTGGGATAAAAATGGTTTATAATTTTCCATACATGAGTTTTTATTTTTTATAACATCTAGTTTAGAGAAGGAAGAATGAGGAAAGGAGTTACTTGTTCTCTGTTTAATTGTAAAAGCATGAGGCTGAAGGGAGTTCTTTTCTTCCTGTTTTCTTTTTAGGATATGGCAGTCGGATATTATGGGATTATTTTTGTTACAGTAGGCACAGGAAATTTTTGATTCTGTCGGAACAGAACCTTTAGGTGTATCTCTTATTTCTTTGTGCATATCACTTCTATGAAATACATTATGAGGGAGAAGTTTGGACATTGTTTGTGTATTTGTGTGAAAACCTGACTGGGTTTTTGTTTATTTTAGTGTTTTCAAAATTCTTTTTGTGAGTAAAACTATAGGATGTGCGTTGTGGTTCAGTGGATATCGGCTCGGAACGAGAAGCCGGAGAGCCGAGTTCGAATTCCAGTTTTTATCCATTGTATTCACTTACGCGCAAATACCCTTGGGAAGGGTAGTAATCCGTCTCTTCCTTCCAGTTATGGGATAAATAGCAGGACAGATTGGGTTCTATAGCCTTGGTCGGCAACTAGTCTACCACAGAAAGCAATGGCAAACTACTGCGGGATAATCTTCTGCCCGGTCAGTCATGTCTCTTTCGAGACATGATCGCCCAAGCGTATATTGCGTATGGCACCTGACTGACTGATGTGCAACTACTGCGGTCTACTTAATCGTTTCTACATTCTTATCTTCGAGATGTATTCGAATCTCCTGTGAAACACATTGCTTAAATTCTCCAATAAGAATGAGTTGGCTATAACTTATTATAATCATTATTTTTATTTATTTATTTTATTTTATTTTTTTTTTTTTTTTTTTTTTTTGCTCTTACCCATCTATTAAAGAGATCTTTTTCCCTAGCTAACTCAACGTATGTCTGTCGCATGAACTTTTTCGAATTCCGAAATTTCTGCTTATATGCCTCTGGTACTAATTCATATGCATTTAAAATGGCATTTTTTTTTTTATAATCTGTGGCCTCTTCAATACTGGGGGGCCGAGTATATATCAGCACTTCTGCCGACCAAAACCGTCTGTAAAATTGTTGACCAAATTTCATTTCAAAGGCCATCCTAAATTTATTGCTATTTTTTCAAAATGAGGAAAATATTTTTCCACTGTTTTCTCATAAAATTTAAGTATTAATTTGATATACCTTCCTACATCAAAAGCTGCACTTGTTACGATATTATAGAGTCGTACGAACCCCCATTTTTGTTACGTGTTAAGTGAAACAAAAGAAAAAAATGATTAAACAAAACTCAGAGATAAAATCACAAACAAATATTTAATTTACCAAAACATTAAATAAAAATATTTACAAATATACAGTTTCTGCATTCAAAAAGAAAAACAAAGTTTACAACTGACAGGCGATGTGTTACAAAGTGGAAGGAAGGTGTCAAATATCTTTAATCAGTTAAGACAGCAAAGCAGTAGAAGTGCTATACTTTTTTTGGAAATCCTCAAATGTGTATATAAAGAATAATTATTAGTTTGGTCAATGAAAGAGTCAAAAATATATATTTACCCATATAGTTCCATGATGTTCTCTTTCAGGTTTTAGTTGGTCGGCAACTTTTCTTAGAGATTCTTTCGGCTGGATGCACAGATCCACGAATTGACCCGGAGTTGATAATGTCAACAAATCCTTTTAGCAACTAACCGCTCTCTTCCCAAAACCTATTTTGATAGGGGCTAACACCTAATTTGCATATTCTAGAATCCTTTAAAATTCTCTAGATACTACTCGAATTTTCTCGGACATTCTAGTATCTTCCAAACTTTCTATTTCTAATTTCCTTATTTTTACGACTACTTCATGAATTAAAACTTTTTTGTAATAACAAATAGGACTCAATAGAATCCCTTACTACAACGTTTTAGACATTATTAACATCATTTTTATATATAAATGCATCCTTGTTACACATGAAATTTAGAATAAAGCTATTTTTAAACACAGAGTTGACTTTTCTAACCTATCCTCCGTAATTGAAATGTGTTGACAGATCGAGATAAGATAAGCGCATGGCGATCACAAGTGACATATTTTTCCGGAAAGGGGGAGTAACCCTGAAATACATGACCTTTTAATTTACACATAAAAATTACCATACAAAAAAAACTTCCAATACAAACACACACAAACAAAATTGAAAATTATTTTTAAAATACGATGGCTAAAAAATGTGAATTAAACTTTCAATTTTCGGTTAGTAAATATAATCTTCACTATGTAACTCGCCAGTCTAATGTCTACAAGAATTGAAAATATTTTTTAAATATTTCTCAAATTTTATAAATAATTATAATTAAAAAAACAAAAATACAATTCTTTTAAAATTTCATTATTAATCGAATATTTTTCTTCAGACTTTAATGTCCTTAATTTATATTATTTATTCAAACAATTAAAAGCTTATCAAATTAAATAATGTCATATTTTTATTGCATTTTTTATTTTACTATTGGAAGCAGATTTTTGGTGAAAAGGGCTAAATGGTTTTAAAATAATACATTATTTACATTCCTTAATGAATAAACAATAGAATTTTTGCGAAAATAGGACAACCTTCCAAAGTCCCGAAAATTGGTTTAATTCAGACTTTGGTTCACGTTTCTCTGAGTGGTTGGATGGTGAACTTGCAAATTTGCAAAGTATCTTTGAAGCTAACGGTTACTCTAGTAATGTTATTAAACGTGTGATCACTAGGAAATTTAGACGTTTTAAAGAACCAGCAGTTTCTGGCCCTAGTCACTGTCCAATTTATTTAAAATTGACATGCCTTGGTAGAAAGTGTCAGTTCATAACTGAAAAAGTTTTGGCGTGTTTTGTCCTGTTACCTTTTCAGTTGCGTTCTGTTAGTAATTTTCGTGCCCTGTCTATCATTAACAACAACGCCAACGAGCACCTTTGATAATGTGTTAGCTGAAAGTATCCTAAGGACTACATGATGACGTCAATTTTATTTAAGTCTATTTGTTATTTCTGTGGGTACAAGTCCCTATATATATATATATATATATATATATATATATATATATATATATATATATGTATATTAAATCTAAATGGATGATCAGATAGGTAAATCCCAAAAACCCGATCCTATTAATAATAATTTCATTAATATTAAAATTGATCAAGGCGGAGGGCTCGATGCAAATATTAAATTCTATTTACAGAGCCCAATATAAAAAATAAAACAATAATTTCGATATTTAAATCCGTTGGATAGCCGCCATTTCTACGAGGATATTTTCGCTTCTTCAGCAACGGCGAAACCAAAATTTTATTTATCCAAATCAAAATATGTTAAAAGTTTCTATACCAGTAGAAGTTAAAAGTAAAAAAAAAAAAAACATCCATACACAGGAAAAAACATTCTAAGAAGGTCGTTTCTCTGTGGAAGGCAAGAAATTTTTTCCCGTCTGAAACAATCCTGCACATATACAAATCTACCATCCGCCCGTGCTTCGAATACTGCTGCCATATCTGATCGGGTGCTCCTGCTATCCACCTAGAGGTTCTTGACTAAATTCAACGGAGAATCTGCAATGGGATCGATCCCAACTTGGCAGCTCGGATACAGTCACTTTCTAACCGACGCAATGTGGCTTCCCTGTGTCTCTTCTACAAATACTTTCACGGTTTCTGCTCCGATGAACTTAGCTCACTGGTGCCTCCTATATATAAATTTACTCGAGTAACAAGATTAGCAATTAGGTCCCACCTTTTTACTGTGAAATCAATAAATTGTAAACGCAAATTCTACTCCATCAGCTTCTTTTCTCGCACTTCCCGCCTATGGAATTCCCTTCCCTTTACTTGCTTCCTCGGCAGCTACAATCTCCAAGAATTTAAATTTAAAGTCAACAGTCATCTCTTATCTCACTAACCTGCATCCTCTCTCTCCTGCCATTTTCCCGTCCACTCCACCCTCATCAGTATTCTCATCCTTCTCTTACTCACTTCCTGACACCCCCTATAACCTGTTACTCTTTCTCATAACTTTCCTCCTATGTAAGCTCCTGAACAACAGTGGCAGTATAATGCCTTGCTTGGGGTGATACGATTATAAAAAATATTAACGAATAACATTCCTTAACAGATATGTTTGACGAATACTCAAAAAGCAGTAATATATCTCTATACGACTTCGGAAAAATCACTTTTATTGAAATATTTTACCGGTTGGTATGACATTTCCTCAAAGATCTGACGAGTGGGTAATAAAGCTTGTATATGAAACTTCGGAAACGCCGCCTGAATGGAAATATTTTTACCGCTTGTGAATATAACATTTCCCAGGGACAAATTTGACGAACAGGTAAAGAACAAGAAGCATCTACATGCAACATTGGAAATATCACCTGTGTGGAAATATTTTTACCGTTTCAGTGTATGACATTTCCTTACAGATAGGTCTCACGAATGGATAAAATGCTATAAAGCATCTATATGCAATTTTAGAAACAACGCCTGTATGAATTTCTTCTTTTTTTTTTTTTACTCCTATTCAGGTCGGTAGAGATAGATAGATAGATAGATAGATAGGAACAGACTGAGATAGATAGATAGATAGATAGATAGATAGATAGATAGATAGATAGATAGATAGATAGATAGATAGATAGGAACAGACTAGATAGATAGATAGATAGATAGATAGATAGATAGATAGATAGATAGATAGATAGATAGGAACAGACTAGATAGATAGATAGATAGATAGATAGATAGATAGATAGATAGATAGATAGATAGATAGACAGACTGAGATAGATAGATAGATAGATAGATAGATAGATAGATAGATAGATAGGAACAGACTGAGATAGATAGATAGATAGATAGATAGATAGATAGATAGATAGATAGATAGATAGATAGATAGCAAGGAACAGACTGAGATAGATAGATAGATAGATAGATAGATAGATAGATAGATAGATAAGCAAGGAACAGACTAGATAGATAGATAGATAGATAGATAGATAGATAGATAGATAGATAGGAACAGACTGAGATAGATAGATAGATAGATAGATAGATAGATAGATAGATAGATAGATATACTTTTTAATTAAAAACATAAAATGTACTCAAATACGAGTATCCATTAAAAACAATATTCATATCAATAAATTAAATTTGTCAGTTGTTATTCCATTTCGTTAATCTCTGCAAATTTCCGTAACATTGTCTCTTTACTTTTGTTTACATTACGATACATTTCAGAACAGAGATGAATATTTACGAGAAATCGAAAATTTGTATTTATAAGGCTTAATTCGTTTCGTCTACTGTGAACTCATTCGTGGTCGAGCGGTTAAGACGCATCAAATCAATTGATGTCTTCCCATAAGTTGTTAGGTCGCATCATTTTCCTAACCAAACTTCTAAAAATATTCAGGCAGGCAGAGTTATATATATAAATAAACTACTTAATTAAAAAATGAATATATTCTCAAATACGAGTATCTGTTAAAAAGAATGTTCAAATAAATAAATTATATATATATATATATATATATATATATATATATATATATATATATATATATATTACAAAATTATACTTTAGAACATGTACAAACTACAATCTACTACAAAATTGTACATTTTGTTTCGACATTAAAAGAACAATGTCTCATCAGGTAGTTAATAATGATGATAATAAACGTTATTTTTTTAAAAGAAATTTTTTAACATACGTACTTTATTAATGTAATGGTTATTTTTAGTGGATTCCAGTATTTAAATAGACGCACCGACTTTATTTTAGACTGTATTTTTTCCGTCAACCAGCCTACACATCTGAGGAAGTTTATTAAAAAAAAGATGAATGCGCTGACAGGATTCGATCCTTCAAATTCCTTTGCAGGAGAAACCATCATTTTATCCAACCGCTTTGACCGCTTCTCTACGAAATGTTTTCAATCATCTAAGCTTCTGTTTGCCATTAGACACCTTTACGCTTTCAGATTTTGTCGAAAGTCATAACTTTAAAAAAATTATATCAGACTTAAAAATAAAATATTTAATTCTTTATAGATGCATATATTTGCCTTTAAAAACAACTTTACTTGTTCAGATTTTTTTCGAATGTCTTAACTATAATAAATTCTATCGGATTTAAAAACGAAATCCTTTAATTCTTCGTATATGCTTATATTTCCCTCTAGAACACGTTTATTCTAAGCGATTTTGTCGAAAGTCATTACTTTAATAGAATTATCAGTCAGTTAAGTGCCATACGTGATACACGCTTTGGGCGATCATGTCTCGAAAGAGACATGACTGACTGGGCAGAAGATTATCCCGCAGTACGTTGCCATTGCTTTATGCGGTAGACTGGTTGCCGACCAAGGATGTAGAACCCAATCTGTCCTATTATTTAACCAATAACTGGAAGCAAGAGACGGATTAATACCTTTCTCAAGGTTATTTGTGCGCAAGTGAATGCAAGGAATTCAACTGGAATTCGAACTCGGCTCCACGATTTGTCGTTCCGAATCGATATCTACTGCACCACCGGATTTAAAAACAAAATCTTTTAATTCTTCCTGTTTGCTTATCTTTGCTTATCTTTGCTTTTAAAACACGTTTATTCGTTCAGATTTTGTTAAAATTCTTAACTTGATAAAATTATGTTAGATTCAAAAATAAAACCCTTTAATTTTTTTATATATGCGTATATTTGCCTTTAAAACGCGTGTTTTCGTTCAGACTCTGCAGAAATTCATAACTAAAATAAAATTATGTCAAATTAAAAAAAATTATTTAATTCTTTATATATGCGTATATTTGTGTTTAAAACACTTTTTTTTTTCGAAAGTCACAACTTTAATGTAAGTACCTCTACTCATTTTTGATAATTAACTTTTAAATTGAATTTTTAAAAATAAAAAGTTTTCTTTACATTTTTACTTTAGTTTTAACTGGAAGCTAAATAATTAAATTTACTGCTTCCAGTAAGCAAAATACTCTAGTGTATTTTAAACAGAAATTATATTGACTGGAATCTAAAATTTTGAGATATTTTTTTAACTTTTCAATTTTTCGACAATTTTTGAGCGATCGACACATTTGTAAACAAAAGTTAATTCTTGGTTTTAAAAATCTTGCAAAAGTAAAATATACAATTATGACACATTATTTTTGAAAAATTAGAAAATTTAATGTCAACTTAATCTGATTTACTCAAGTATTACTTATTTAGAATGATATTTAGAATAAATCTATTTTTTTAAACACTAAGTTCAACTTTCTGACCTTTCCACCTTATGTGTTGGCAGGTTTCACAAATGATAGGTTTCACAGATGGTAGATAAGATAAAAGTGTATGGCGATCACGAATGACATAATTGTACAAATTTTTTTCTGGTAAGGGGAAGCAACTATGGAACACCTGATCTTTTTATTTACACATAGATTTACGCATAGAAATTACCATACAAAAAAACTTGAAATTATTTTTAAAATAGAGAACGATTTGTATTAAACCTTTTAATTGTCGGTTAGTAAATATAATCTTCGCTTTTTATAAAAAAAAAACAACAAATCTTTGAAGTATTTTTAAAATATTTTTGAAACTTTATAAATTATTAAAATTTAAAAAAGATAAAAGATTCTTGTAAAATTTCATTATAAATCAATTTTTTTTTCTTCTGACTATAATGTCCTTAATTTATATTATTTATTAAAGCAATTAAAAGCTTATCTAATTAAAGAATGTCATAGTTTAATTGCATTTTTTATTTTACTATTAGGAGCAAATTTTTTGGAAATAGAGGCAAAATTAAAAAAAAATAAAAGATGATTTACATTCCCCAATGAGTCTTGCGTTTAACTAATGCAACCAATTTTCCCAACAAATTTTAATTTCTTAAAATTTCATAAATTTACGTGGAGAGTTGGAGTAACAGATGTAAAAAAATATCTTTACCAAGATTTTTGAAAATAATAATTTCAAAAATAATATCATTCATTTCTGAATATGTCCTGAAATTTTCATTAAAATCCAACAATTATTTGATTTTTGCAAGAATTTCCAAATTAATGTGTTTGTCACCGAAAAAATACTAAGCTAGGTAATATTACGATTAGCTAACTAACATCAAAACAAGATTTTTACCAGATTTTTACCAGAATTTCAAATGTGTTAGAAGGGGTTAAAAAATTTAAAAAAGAATTTTAAAATACTTTGATCTTTATTCTTAATAATATTATAAACATTTTGATGAAGAAAGTTCGTTTTTATGAAGTTTGAGGCTTTTTTTAATCCTACTATGCTATTTTTAAGCGATTTAGTGGAGGTACCTACTTTAATAAAATTATGCCGGATTTAAATATAAAATCTTTTCATTCTTTATATATGCGTATATTTGCCTTTAAACAATTTTACTCGCTAAGATTTTTCGAAAGTTATAACTAATAAAATTATGTCGGATTAAAAATAAAAAAAACCTTAATTCTTTATAAACGTGCATATTTGTTTTTAAAAGACGTTTATTCGTTCAGATTTTATCGAAAGTCATAAATTTAATAAAATTATATCAGAATAAAAAATAAAATAATTTAATTCCTTATATATACGTATATTCATATTTGCCTTTAAACGCCTTTTCTCGTTTAGATTTTTTCGAAAGTTATAAGTTTAATGAAATTATATCGGATTTAAAAATACTTTTTTTGTATTGTAGGCCTCCGTCGGTCAGGTTTGACCATGGGTAGCATCCTAGTTGTCTGCTTAGCTGGAGTATCGGCGTCTGTGACTGTAGAAGCCGATGCGGGAGTGACAGTCTCTGTTGCAGAAGCTGCATTTGAGTTCTGTTTCTGATCTGCCTCTATATGGCGGCTTCTGTTAGCTGCTATTCCCTGATTTGAGTTGTTTGGCTAGGGTTCCTGTCCACTCCACGTTCCTCTCCTTTCCACGTCCTGCGGCCTTGGCCGAGACAGAACTCCCTAGACCTCTCCAGTATTCCCTGAACATTTGGAATCCTGGTACAGTTTATAGTGAAATTCATAATCTTGTAAAATAGCTGAATAATTGATGCTTCGCCAGGGCTACCAAGGGTGTTTTTATTGTGACACCAATACTATATGGGTTGCATCCAGGCCCCATCCTGTTATTTAACCCATAACTGGAAGGAAGTGACGGATTAATACCTTTCCCAAGTGTACCAGTGCTTAAGTGAATGCAGGGTACTCAACTGGAATTCGAACTCGGCTCACCTATTTCTCTTTCTAAGCCGACATCCACTGCACCACAACGCATATCCGTCACTTAACTATCACGCACTCCCATGACACCATGTTGATGTCAACAGCCTTCATATTGCATTTAACGATGCCACAATACCGTAGCTGTGGCCACCCGGTGGGTCTTCTTCCTGATGCCAGCTCTCCATTCAGGAGGGATGCGGTGGATATGGCCTAGCCAGCGGAGTATTTAAAGAGTGTGAACATGGAAGGCAGACCCGTGCGAGTGTTAGGCACCTTATCTTGCCATGATATCATAAATATGCGGCGGAAACTTCTCACGTCGAAGGTGTTCAGACGCCTCTCTTGTCTGGTATATGTAGTCCATGTCTCGCTGATGTATAGCAGTGTGTTGATGACACAGGCGTTGTACACTGCCATCCTTGTCTTCACTGTCAGCAGTTGGTCCAAACCCGTGTTGTGAGGGGCGCAAGAGCTATGGATGCCTTTCCAATTCTCTTGTCGCCCTCTATGTCCAGGGAAAAGTTGTCAGTGATAATGGAGCCAAGGTAGGTAAACTGATAGACCGCATCCAACTCATAGTCATCGATGGTGATGACCGGTGGTGCTTCGGTACCTTGACTTTGAACGTTTGTCTTTTTCAAGCTAATGGTCAGCCCATTTTCTCTGCTGGACTGAGAGAAATAATCCATCAGTGACTGAAGTTCACGCTGGGTGTGGGATGTTAATACCGCTTCATCAGCAAACAACGTCTCTGATAAGGACTGTTCGTACGTTAGTCCTGACTCTGAGATGGGCGATATTGAAAAGCCAACCATCTGATCTCGTATGCAGGTAACTTTCTTCTCATTATATGCCGAATGCGTGCTTCAAAAGCAACGCGAAGAAGATACCGAAGAGAGTGGAAGCGAGGACACAACCCTGTCTGACCTCGCTGACGATGCTGAAAGACGTGACCATTGAACTGCACAGTCTGTCGCATGTCGTTATGAAAGGACTCAATGAAGCTCTGCATCTTGAGTGGGCAACTAATCTCGGACAGAATTCTGATGAGGCCCTCCTTGCTAACGAGGTCAAACGCCTTGGTCAGATCGATGAAAGCAACGTACATGGGAATGTGCTGTTCTCTGCACTTCTCACTTCTCCTGGAAGTGACGGGACGAGAAGACCATGTCTGCTGGGGCTTTCCCTGTAGCCAAGCTGTTGTGTCTAGCTCTTCCACGACAGCCACTCAATGGCGTCAAGGACTGCAGTCATCACAATAGTCTACTGGGAGTAGAGCTTAGAATAGTGTCTCACCAATCTCTCTATCTGTTGTCTTTTGTTTGTGATGACTGTCCCTGTGGTGGATTTGAGGGGAGCTGTCTTGTTCTTCACTGGTTACATTGCTGTCTTGATGCCATCATACATTCCTCTGATATTCTTTGTGGTTGCTGCTGTCTGAATGGTCTCACTGAGCTTTATCCAGTATTCGTTGGCGCAGTGTCTGGCAGTTCACTGAGATTTGCTCCTGGCAGCCCGGAGAATATAGGTTTCTCTCGTTGGGTCACCGGTTGTACTCCACTAGAACGGTGCGCTTAGCTTTAATGCCGGGATTCATCTCGGAAGACTTTCCCCCAATGGTGGCAAAGGTAATGCAGTGCTTGATATCCCGTAAAGTACCCCACATTTTTGTGACAGTGTACCCGGTTTGGGAGGTTTTCAGTTCGCTCTCAAATCTCACAACAAACTTCTTCACAAGGTTTAGTTGTCTCATCTTGTTGACATCAATGCGGGGATTCCCTTGCTTCTTGCCATGATGTAACCGCTTGGGCTGGAGCTTGATCCTGCAGCACACTAGGGAGTGGTCTGTGTCACAGTCCGCGCTGGGATAAGCGCGAGAGTAAAGAACGTTCTCAATGGCCGTAGTATTGGACTTTTTTTCGTACTTGTGTGTATACTGTGCAGACCCCCATGGGTCAACCCATTTTATAGTTCATTAATAAAGGCTTAACCAATCAGGAAGCTCAAAATATTCACTGCGACGTGTATAAAAGGCGGCCATATATTTCCGATTATTTGAGATCAAATCCGATTCAAGACAGTGTCTGATTCGGGAGTGTTAATCTTTGACGGTGTTTCATTGAACAGATTACGTGCTGCGAAGATACTCTGTATCCATAAATTATGGCGGACATTATCAACAGTTAGTCTGACAAGAATTAAATCTAACTGGTGCCAGTGCCCTGAGCGTTGGTGCCACCAGGAGACCTTGTGCTGGTTATTGGTCTTGAAAAAAGAATTGGTTATACACAGGTTGTGGTATTTACATTATTATTATTATTATTATTATTATTATTATTATTAGTTTAGAACATGTGCAAACAACAAACTACTACAAAAATGTATATTTTGTTTTGACATTGAAAGAATAATGTTCAGATAGTTGTTTTTAACTACCTGATGAGACATTGTTCTTTCAGTGTCGAAACAAAATATACATTTTTGTAGTAGTTTGCACATGTTCTAAAGTATTATCAATAATAATAATAAATATTCATTGCTTCATTTTTATATTAAGCACTGTTTTAAATTAATATTTTGAATGTTGTAATTATTTTCTTCGTTCTTATCCATCTATATATATATATATATATATATATATATATATATATATATATATATATATATATATAAGGCATTATACATTTATTTATCTTATCTTTATAGGAGCTGCGTAGAAAGTTCGGTCTGAAAAAAAAATTAATTAGCTTTCCTTTGTATTATTTCGCTCGTGAGTTTCAACAACATAAAAATCGTATGAAGATCTTTGAGGTCTGTTGTTTGACGGCCAGCTTTTCTGCGAAAATCTGGAACTGTTGGTCGGGTGAAAATTTGGAAAATGTCCTGATACGCCAATTATCCCAGAACTGTTACTTTAAGAGAGCCGCGTTTGTAATAACAGTGGACACACTCCTCTTGTCTAACTTTCGTTCTTGAATTTCTTTTTTTTATACGGTCTACTGCGATGTGTATATTAAATATCCAAGCGTGTTTTCTTTGTCAATATTCGTGTGTGATCCGCTCTTTGTCATTGTTACTGTTCAAATTTTCACTAACGAGGTGCGGCTATACATGTGCGGTAATTATACAGAGAGAGAGAGAGAGACAGAGACAGAGACAGAGACAGAGAGAGAAAGATAGACATAGATAATAATGATGAAATATACAGATAATAATCTAAACTTATTTATAAATGGAACTTTGTCTATGTGTGTGTGTCTGTGTCTGTGTATGTCCATTACCTATAGACTCCGAAACGGCTGAACCGATTTTCTTGAAAATTTACACAGTTGTACTATAAGCGTCTGTGAGTGTTCTTAGCTAGGTTTTGTGTCGAGGTACCTCCGATAAATATCGAAAATCGATAATCGAAAAATCGGGTTATAGAAGCAGTGGTCCGATTTTAATCAAATTTGATACACTCATAGACAAAGACATAAGAAACGATATTCAGAAGTTTCAAGGTTACTGTTCTTACAATGGTGCAGAAAATCGATAATGTATATATATGTATAGAAGGCAAGATGTTTGTGTGTGTGTCTGTCTGTCTGTCTGTCTGTCTGTCTGTCTGCCTGCATGTCTGTATTTTTTCAGCCCTTTTGTTTTAGTTTTTGCTTCGGGTTTGGCTCTAAGTATAATTGTAGTTCTTAGTCTCAGCGATGATACCATTTACTCAGAAGACTTATTTAACCTTCAAAATTCAGTTTACGGCGAAAAAGACTTATTTGATATCGATACCAGGAAATCAAAATTTGACTTACATCCATTCATTTTTCTTTCAGTCTACGGTTTCGCTTTAACTGGAAACAACTATTGCTTTTTAGTGTTTCGTGCCAACGTCCAAAGAGTCTGAGCTCCAGGACCATGGATTAGTTTTAAAGCTTTCATTACACCCGAGCAACGCCAGGCTATAATGCTAGTAATTAATAATTAAATCAGTCAGTCAATTGTCATACGTCATACACGCTTTGGGCAATCATGTTTCAAAAGAGACATGACTGACTGGGCAGAAGATTATACTAGGTTGTCATTGCTTTCTGCGGTAGACCAGCTGCCACCAAGGCTATAGAACCCAATCTGTCCTATTATTTGACCCATAAATGAAAGAAAGAGACAGATTAATACCTTCCCCAAGGGTATTTGTGTGTAAGTGAATGCAAAGAATTCAACTAGAATTCGAACTCGGCACCCCGATTTGTCGTTCCGAGTCGATATCCACTGTATGACAACGCACATCCGTAATAATTAAATAACAAGTATAAAATTATTAATTAAAAGTATAAAAAAAACATTAGCATATTTTACTCCAATCAAATGCACAATAATTATAATCAAGACGAATTTGCTATAAGAGAAATTTTTAAACACTATATTTCTGTCGTAATTCCTCAAAAACATGTATTAAATATGTAAAACATGAAAGGCTGCAAACTCTATTAAAAAGGAAACATATTCCGTTCATCTTTTATCCATTTTTCAATACTCCCTCGAACTCTCACTGTAAACCCCTGCGCACTAGTGGTGTTCCCACCTTGCTTGGGTTGAGATGATTTAAAAAAAGAAAAAACATTTCGACTATTATGGGTGAGTAAAATAATATGTATGTATAATACACTATGACAAAATCTATCTATCTATCTATCTATCTATCTATCTATCTATCTATCTATCTATCTATCTCAGTCTGTCATATATATATATATATATATATATATATATATATATATATATATATATATCTCAGTCTGTTCATATCTATCTCAGTCTGTTCATATCTATCTATCTATCTATCTATCTATCTATCTCAGTCTGTCATATCTATCTATCTATCTATCTCAGTGTGTTTTTATCTATCTATCTATCTATCTATCTATCTGTCTCAGTCTGTTCATATCTATCTCAGTCTGTTTATATCTATCTATCTATCTATCTATCTATCTATCTATCTATCTATCTATCTATCTCAGTCTGTTCATATCTATCAATCTATCTCAGTCTGTTCATATCTATCTATCTATCTATCTATCTATCTATCTATCTATCTATCTATCTATCTATCTATCTATCTATTAAGTAAGTGACAACAAGTCTTATAACCTTTATACTGTTTTTGTGACTTGATTCTCTTAAATTTCTTTTTCGTGCACCAATTAATATTAGAATAAGAATCAACTCGCCCCACACTTCTCTCTCTCTCTCTCTTCCCCATTGCATAGCCTTTCCCTCCCTCCCTCTCTCTCTCTTGATTCATTTCTTAATTAATTTTCCAATGAAAGTACGACGACAGTTTGTGGTCCAAATTAAACTCTTGACCACATTACACATTAGCGACAACAGATTTACCCGTCACATCCAACAGAAACTTTTTCTATGTAAGAATTTTTTTCATCTTCGGTAATCCATATTTCAGCTGTTCCATCCATCCATACATCTCAGCAAACTCACGTCATATGCAGGTTAGGAATATTAAAGAAATTACATAAGAATGAATGCTATGTTTTGTACAAAACCTACTACAACCTGTAACGATTGTCACAAAAAGAATATCCGAGAGACTTAGAGGGATTTAAATAAAAGACAATTGGGGTATTTTTTCAAAACAATGCGCTCAATGCATTGTCGTTCATGGTGATGAATCTAGCCTTAATTTCGGTTAGGAAAAACCTGCTTTAGTTAAAAATATAAATAATTTACTCAGACAAATATATATAGAAAGTGCACTGATTTCTAAATATTTCAAGGTAAATTTGTTTTCAGTTTCTTACAAAAAATCTCATCTATCTTAAATCTTCTTCTGTCACTAGCGTTGGGAAAGTGAATGAAATCGGCTGAACTGTGCCAATAGACACGTCGAACGTCAGAAATTCTAAAATTTCAAATTTAGCATTCTACCATCCTCAGCCTTTTCTCTCGGGCCATAATTATAATGTACATTTCTGTTTGTATCACTCCCTACACATATATAATTCCATCAATAAAAATATTATTTTAGTCCAATGAAATGCTTTTTCAGGTTAAAACGCGTTTAAATTCGAAGTATTCGTGTATAATGCGATGACTGTTGCAGCAAAAAATCCTAGCAGAGGTCACATTATAGACACGTTTAAGATTCTCAAAATTTGGTTGGTGTGTATCATTGAAAAATAACAATTCTGTTACTTTCCAAATGTTCAGTTGATTTACATGACCATTTTTGATAGATGAGAATGGTTTTTGCTAAATATATTTCAGTGGCTATGAAAATTTAATGTGTGTACAACTGAGGGATACTTTATTGTAATAGAAAAAATTAAAATTATAAAATTATGAGACCTGGCTGCCAATCGAGTGCTGCGCGTAAATTCGTAAAGTGTAGTACAATGCGCGTTGTGGTGCAGTGGATATCGGCTCGGAACGAGAAATCGGGGAGCCTAGTTCGAATTCCAGTTGAATTATTTGCATTCACTTACACTCAAATAGAAAAGTATTAATCCGTCTGTTCCCTCCAGTTGTGGGTTAAATAACAGGACAGTTTGGGTTCTATAAACTTGGCTGGTAACCAGTCTACCGCAGAAACTAACGGCAACTTACTGCAGGATAATCTTCTACCCAGTCAGACATGTCTCTTTCGAGACATGATCGCCCAAGCGTGTATCACGTATGGCACTTAACTGACTGATAGTACCAAAAAGGAAAGTAATATTCCTTTTGAATAGTACAAAAATATGGCATAAGACCAAAAGTGGAGATAGGGGAGACTAGTCTTCAAACAGTCTTATCTTAAACTTAGCTAGCCACGATTACTGACCAAAACATACCACAGTATTTCTTGCACCAAAACAACACATTTTAACTTAGCATTCCTACTGCAACCACCACAATACCGTCGGTCTCTATATAGTCTTACTTAATTCTCATATGTACAAATTGTTTGTAAAGATATAAAAATAATAACATTTAAAACAAAACCCTAATGAATATTTACAATGAATACAATTTATATACAAGAAATTAAACAAAATAGTGTCGTAATAAAAAAAAAACAGAGCCCTTAATTGTGACAGAAAAATCAGTTAATTGGACGAAATTACTGCAGGAAGATGTAGTTAAGAATAATCATTCGGTCAAACAGTCATCCAGACAAAAAAACAAAAAACAAAAAAACAAAAACCGAAATAAATACTCGAAAACCTAAAAATGCCCGCATCTACCAGAGAAGTGACATCTCTGTCACCTAACGAGAGAGGAGAGAGAAACTAAAAAAAAAAGTAAGGACAGAAATAAAATAGGCCAATGAGCATACATCCCCTAGCTAAGTTAACAAGGAAAAGCTCGTCATAAAATTTCCATAAAAATATATGTAGAAAAGGCAGAAGGAAGCTGCGTTACGATGGTGGGACAGAGACCGACGCCGAGATGTGTTCCCAATGAAATTCTTTTTAACTGCATTTGCTTTATAATCATATCCTGAGTCATAACCATTAACCTAGAGAAAGCTAAGGATGTTTTTCCTTTGTTTTTTGCTCTGTGATAATTGGTGTATCAGGACATTTTCCTAATTTTCATCCGACCAACAGTTTTTGCCTTTTTTCCATTTAATTAAATTTAATTTAAGACAATTATTAGCAAAAAATCTTCAATGTAAAAAGCTCTTCATATGATATAGGCTGTGCCTTTTAGAAGTAATTTTTGAATTTCCTGGAGAAATGTGGCACCAGGGACTTTGTTGATTTCTTCTTGACTTCGTTTCTTTATCAGACCCGAAGCTCCAACCAAAGCATTTTTTTTTATCTCCAGGTCTTTGCATTTGCGAATTTTTTAAAACCTTCGCAGAAATATTTTGTCATTTGGTACGCTAATGTCAATCAGTGTGCATTTTTTTATAATATTTTCCCGATTTAATTAATATTCGATCAGCGTTGATAAAAATAATAACAACAGTTCTAGAGGATGGTGACATTTACTCCCTCAACTACAAATTCAGGATGATGCTCATACCACTTTGCAGCTATTTTTATCCCGTGGTGGTGACAGATCAGCTCTGGAATGACGTTTTTTGTACTCATTGGATGTAAATATTGAGTATCTAGCCTTTTCAACTATAACATGATGAGACCGAGCCGTCAATCTAGTACGGCTTCGTAAAGTCGTGTTACCAAAGAAGAAAGCTCATGAGAACAATTGGCATGTAAATATCCTTAGGGAAAAAAAAAGAAAAAAAAAACAAGGAAGCAAGCTTACGGCGGCGAGAAAAGTGATCAACATTTTCAGTGTATTTGTTGCCATCCTCATTTATCCATCACACCCAGATGGTCCATAGGGCAGCAACTTTTTGTTGCTGTAACAAACTGTTTTTTACGGGGCAGGTTTATTAGCCCTACACCCAACCCTCCAAACCTGGAGGACCATTCTTGGTCCTTACGTTTACAGCACCTGGTATTCCCAAATGGTCACCCATTTAAGTACTAACCAAGCTCGATGTTGCTTAACTTCGGTGATCGGACGGGAACCGATGTATTCAACACGATATAGCCGTAGACTATGTGTCGTAGAACCGAAATATTAGGTGCGTAATTTTATGCAAGATATTATTATTATTATGTCATTTTTCATCATATTTCGATTTCTGCTTTGGTCTCACTACCAACCAAGTCTGCGGGGAGACCTAAGGCAGGTAGTGGCGTGTTGTTATGGCTCCATTTCATGTTTTTCTATCTTCCCTATCATCTCCAGCATTACATAGATAAAGTTTTCCTTAGTGTGTGGGCTGTACTTAATAAGACAATTTTTTGTATATCTCTTAAGCTGGGGTTTCCAGGGATTCTTTCAATGTGTTGTTTTGTTCCGTTTTTTATCATTCCAAGTGCACCTACTATCACTGGCACAACTCTTGTTTTCAATTTCCACATTTTTTCTATTTCAATTTCCAGGTCTTTATATTTTGACAGTTTTTCAAATTCCTTGATTGCTATGTTACAATCCGCTGGACAAGCCATATCAATTAATAGACAAGTTTTCTCCTTCTGGTTTTTAACAATAATGTCTGGCCTGTTTGCTTCAATTTTTCTGTCTGTGTAGATGGTGTAATCCCATAGAATGGTTACATCTTCTATTTCTGTAACCGGTGCTGGGTGATGTTCATACCAATGTTTGCCTACAGCTTTTCCATAATGTTTGCATATTGCCCAATGTAAATATTGCCCAACTCTATCGTGGCGATTTTCATATTCATTTGGGGCAAGCACAGAACAGCCTGACATTAGGTGGTCTATTGTTTCTTGGTGTTTATCACAAAACCTAATTATTATTATTATTATTATTATTATTATTATTATTATTATTATTATTCTGTACGTCGATAATAAACACTATAACTACAAATACTGCTTCCAGAAAAAAACATGGTAAGCGTTTTGGGGCATAAATAATCTTTTGTTTATTTATATATATATATATATGTGTGTGTGTGTGTGTGTGTGTGTGTGTGTGTGTGTGTGTGTGTGTGTGTGTGTGTGTGTGTACGATTACGCTTCTTATATTTATGGAGGAAGACGGCTTAATATCAGAGCTAGTGTTTGATGGGTTGATGGTTGCTTACGGCGTGAAACTGCCAGACACCATGCAGTGTTGATTTCTATACTCAAAGTGTTTATATATATATATATATATATATATATATATATATATATATATATATCAGTAAATCTTTGTCATCCGACTATGACAACGTCAGTAGTCTCACAACTGGAAGCACACAGACGCCCACAGATTGGGGGGCTAAGTTCTGCAGATTTCTCCCAGGCGCAGTTCTATGAGGCACGTCACCTTGCCGCAATAGAACGCTTTGGGCGGTCTGTCTCAAATGATTCGGCAGTTTTGGAGGCGAGGAATCTCCACATCTGTGTGTCATTTGGCTGTCACTTCGAGCTGAGGAGGTTCGCTGTTTCTTTTTCCTGCTTTTCATTGTCTTTGATCCCTCCACTCCCCAGCCTCGATGGTTCTCCCTAAATTTACCGAACTTTTGTTCCGATCCTCGTACAAGTGCTTCTTTTAGATTCCTGTGTTAACCATTTGAATGACGTGACAAAAACCAGCAAGTAGGCGATTTAAGGAACACGGAGTCAATGTTGTTTAAATAAACAGCGGACAGTGCCCTCCCATCACAAACATGCGTGCGCGTGAGGAAAACCTTGCAGGAACTTTTTGAAATACACACACACACACACACAAATATATATATATATATATATATATATATATATATATATACTCACAAACATACATACCCTCACATACACATATACATACATATATATGTTACGGAAATTAACGAAGATTAACGAAACTTGGTTATAAACAACCGACAATTTGAAATGATTTGTGTATATATATATATATATATATATATATATATATAGAGAGAGAGAGAGAGAGAGAGAGAGAAGGGGAAACATCGTATTGAAAATTACTGATGACCTTTGTTAATATCGATTTTCTAAAAGCAGTTTAGATGCAGCACAATGCCGAAAGTCTTGGTTACCCAGTGAGGATCGAACTCACTACTCAGTTGTAATAAGATCTATCGAGGCAATTTCGCTAACCATTACCCCATGTTGTGGTACCCGACTTTTGTTAGTATCACCACGTTTGAATTAATCGAAATATATTGTGTTCCCTAAAGTGGTGGAATTTCTTCTCTAATTTCTATTTTATTTCTAAGTAAAAAGTGTAGCCCAGAATGGCACAAGACCTGACACTGCTTGAGCTTGTTCAGTTAACATTCTTTTACGATATACGGTTGGTTTTAGTTCGTTTGGCGTTACGGCATATCAACCACAGTGGGTTATTTAATGCCGACAAAATTTTAACAATATATTTATATGAATAAAATACGTATTCTTTGTAAAAAATCATTTTGTAAATCAGGTTTTATTGACGTATTTTTGTAAACAGGGTTTTGTCGAAAGTCAGATGTGTAAACGGTATATATATATTTTCCTCAAAAATATATATTCTGTTAATATTTTTTTCTTGAAAAATGTATTGTTAGTAATGTTTTGTTTTTGTTTTGTTTTTTGTTTTTCATATTTGTTCTTTCAAAAATGTACTCCTGGTAACATTATCTTCCTCCAAAAAAGTTGCCGGAATTTTCACTGTAAAAATCTATTTTTATACCTTCATTGTGTTTTGACTACAGTTTACTGGGACCCTAACAGGTGTTAACACCCCGGGTTAGGTTGGATCTGGGAACAATAGCAATTAGGAGGTGACTCCATGCTCCTCAAAACTTCCCAGAATAACATTGCTGCCGGGTGCAGTTTATCGTCAAACCGAAGATACCTCATTGGGGGTGGGGGTACCCCTCTGCAGAGGTGCAACCAGCATATTCTAAAGCCTTAGCCGACAGGGTGAGAAATGTTGTTACCCGTAGGACAAGTCCAGGGATTGGGACCCAGAGTTCGTGGACCTCGAACTTCAGTCGATGCAAAAAGTATCAGAAATTTTCATAAATAAAAATTGTCATACATAAAAATCGTCGTATATAAAAATTGTCATATATAAAAATTATCATATATAAATATATCAGAAATTTTCATATTTAAAAATTGTCACATATAAAAATTGTCATATATAAAAATATAAAAAATTGTCATATATAAAAATTGTCATATATAAAAATATCAGAAATTGTCATATACATAAATTGTCATATATAAAAATATCAGAAATTGTCATATATAAAAGTGTCATGTATAAAAATGGTCATATATAAAAATATCAGAAATTGTCATATATAAAAATTGTTATGTATAAAAAGTGTCATGTATAAAAATTGTCATATATAAAAAGTGTCATGTATAAAAATTGTCATATATAAAAATTGTCATATACATAAATTGTCATATATAAAAATATCAAAAGTTGTCATACCAAGCTGATGAGTACCGGATCTGTGGCTCGTCCTTCAGCATCCAGATTCGAAAAATGATAATTTTTTTAACACCGTACTGTATCTTCTTCTTCTTCTTCTCTATTTATTTATATGGTCCTCCACATCTTCCTGCACCTTGCAGTTCTTAATATATTTTATCTTATTATTTCTTAAAATTTAGTATCCGAATCCATTGGTGGCTTCTACACGAAATATGTTTTTCAAATCGGAAATTGAATAACTCGAAGATAATGGTAACGCTATTTGGAGGTACATATGCTTGTGAATAATTTTTTCCGAAAATGAAATCTACTAAAAGTCGTTTATGAACAAAACTGGATGATGACCACCTGGATGACGTTTCGCTCCAGTCATCAACAAATATTTTACCTGATGTACGGAAGTTCTTTTTCTTCTTCTATGTGCCGTATCCCTTCAGGACGTAGGCGATCATGGTCTTCCACACACCCTAACCGTTGTAGCCCTTAACAGTATTTCCCGTGTTACCCCACCCAAACCCTGCTCCGCCATCCATTTATTCAAGCCCATCAAGTATGTCACGTGCTGTTTCCCCTGCTTCCCTTTTCCTTTATTTGCACTGTGGGTATCAAATTCTCTAAGTCTTCCTTCCTCTTTAGGTGTTCCAGAAAATTCAACTGTCTCTTCTTGGTGTTAAGTATGGTTCCTTTTTGTTTCCATTCACTCCAAAATCTTGTCGTTGCTGAAATGGAATCCTCAGCATCCACCTGTAGAACACACATTTCTGTTGCTTCGAGTTTCTTCTTCTTCTTCTTCTTTAAGGAGATTGTCTAGCGTTCGCTGTCATAAAGGAAGATAGATATTACATAACAGTAGAATATTTTTTCTTTATTTGTGTTGTGGAGTAGTTTTCGCACTGAAGGTTATAATCGTGCTATGTCAGTTGCTAATCGACTTAACGCACCCAAAATGTTAGGAACTTGGTAATCTTCTACTGAAAGCTGACTCCTTAGTATTCGGCTAACTGCCGACTAATATCAACTGCCTAGTAGCCCTACTGAACTCCAATAGAACTCTAAAGAACTTTCTAGAACTTCTAAGAACTCCTATGGACTTTTCGAGTTAACTTCCTGTTAACTCTTATTAATATAAGAGGGAGAGTCCATTATCTGAGGAATAGGTGTGTTTCACCATAACAGTTTTCAACGAAATTTTTCTGTCTCTTAATACTCTGCTTAGCTTCTGGAATGCGTCCTTGACCATTCCAATACACCTTTGGATCTCAGTGTCTCAGTGTCAGTTCCGTTCTCTGTTAGAAAACTTTCCAGGCATTTAAATTTCTGTACTTGCTTGATTTTAGTATCCCCGTCCTGTAATTGATGTTTTGGTCTCCTCTTTTCTGCTGATGATTATGCATTCATTTTCTTGTAGTTTGTGTTTAGTCCTTTCTTCTCGCTTTCCTTCGCTATATTCTGTAGGAGATCTTGTAGTGTTCAAAATAAAACATGCCTTATAAAAATCGACGAATTAAACTTTTAGGACTATCCTTCTTCGAACCTTAAGGACTGGTGCTACACGATCACAGACAAAGAACTGTACAAAATAACAGAAATCACATCACTTGAAGACTTTAACAACAGCAACAATTAAAATAAATATCACATGTAACTCCAAGAGAAAATAATGTCATAATCAAAATGTTGATGTTCCACACAACTTCAAGTAAAAAGTTAGGAAGGAAGGTGCCATCAATACTGTAAAGAGCGATAACAGCCACCGAACTTGAAAAATTTATGAGACGTGGAATTTCCACATCTGTAACATTTAACCATTATGAAATAAAATACATTTATTGTAAGAAATATAAGCCTTAATTTATAAAATGTTGATTAAATTTCTATGGTTCATGCAGTAATTGTTCGTGTACAATACGCACTGTTTCATATTTTAGCTTAAAAAGTTAGGTGTGGGTAGTATACAAGTGCAATAAATATTAACATTATTCTGTCCATGTGAGCCACCATATTATTCACGGTTTGAGCGAACGTTACATCTATGGTAGAAACTATTAGAACATTACATCTATGGTAGAAACTATTAGAACGTTACATCTATGGTAGAAACTAACTAATGTGTAAAAAACAGTTTAAATCATTAACCAAATACCACATTGTTATAAAAATATATTTTTACTTTGCCGCTCCACGGATTTGCGGGTGATGTAATTGAAAGCGGAAAATGCTCTTGGGCAAGGTATGAATCCATTTGATCTGTCCCCTAGTATGGGTTAAACAGCAGAACTTGTACTTGGAAAACAAAATTTTGTTAGCTGCTAAAAAAAAAAGTAAAATAAAAACTGTTAATGCAATATTCGCTCGTAAAAAATATATTTATAAATCAACTATTCGTCCATGCATTGAATACTGAAACCATATCTGATCTGGTGCTCCTGTCATTCATCTCAAGGTTCTCGACAAAATAATAAAAAAGGATCTGCAATATAATCAATCCTGACTTGACATCTTGACTTCAGTCATTTTCTCACCGACGTAAAGTGGCTTACCTCCGTCTTTTCTACAAATATTTTTATGGCAACTGCTCTGACGATATTTTTTATCCTGGTGCCCCGTCCACGTGAATTTAAGTGTGCTACTAGATTGGTATCGAGGTCCAATTCTTTTACCGTTTAAATGCAACAGTCACTTTTACTCTAACAGTTTCTTTTCTCGCACTTCCCATCCGTTTACTTCCTTCCCTGATGACTATAATCTCCAAAAATTTAAATGCTACGTCAATTGCCATCTTTTATTTCCTTGAATCCAATTCATCTTTTATCCTTTCTTCAATAGCAACTCTTTTCTCTCACTTTAACACACTGACGGCGGTTTCTAGTTGCGTAGGATGAACTGTTATTTTTATTAAAAATTCCAACTGTTTTGAGTGAGAAAAATAATAAACATTTATAATACATTATGACAAAATCAACTAATCTATCTATCTATCTATCTATCTATCTATCTATCTATCTATCTATCTTAGTCTGTTCATATCTGTCTCTAAAAATTCTTGTAAAAGACCAAAAGGTGAAGAAAAAGAAAAGCGAATTTCTTTTTTGTTTAATTCCAGTCCTCCGCCGGACATGCTAAAATATAGAATATGAAGATTAGGATCCTGTCTATATTTATTGACACATTCCAGACCCTATGAAAAACATTAAAATTAAGTGTAAATGAATTTGTAATTCGATGAAACTAAAACTTTTCAAGCCAGGGTTATTTGGGGGTCGACTAGTGTACACTCGTCTACGGGTGTGTATACTCGTCAACCGGTGTATAGTCGTCTACGAATGTATAATCGTAGACCCCAAAAGACAGTGTCTGAATGTTTTAAAGAAGACCTTACTCATTCCCCAGGTTTACCTACCATACATCTGTTAAGAATCTTTGCATACGTTAAATGACAGCAATAAGTAGCAAGTCAAACTCTACCACAGACGACTGCGAGTGGTTTTGACTCTCTTCCTGTAGCAATAATATTTGCGTGTATGAAAAGTATTTGGCCTTTTTAAATAACCCTGCATGTTCTTTAAGCTTCCGTAAAGTAGTTAAAGAAAGTGGAAAAAAGGACTACATATAAACTACAAGAAAACTGAATGCATGTTTTTCAGTAAAAAGAGGACGTTCCCAAAATGCCAACTACATGTCGGGGATACTAAAATCAAACAGGTGCAGAAATTTAAATATATGGGAAATGTTCTAACAGAGGATAGTAAGTGCAACATTGAGATCAGAAGGAGAATTATCATGGTCAAAGATGCATTCCAGAAGCTGAGTAGAGTATTAAGAGACAGGAAAATTTTATTGAAAACAAAGAAGACAGTACTGGATTGTTATGTCCTTCAATAGGCGGCGAATGCTGTACAATCTCATCAAAAATGAAGGAAAGACTTGATGCAATAAAATAAAAGCCCGTTAGGATTAATTTAAAGAGGGATTTTTTTAAAACTTTTAATGGTGATGCAGCCAAGAATACTTGGGAGTCACATTTGGAAAATTCTCAATTGGAGACCGTATCTGTGGACCCTGAGTGAATAAAACCCTATTTGGAATATTTCCTACCAGCCTTGATAAAGTCCAAAATCGTTAACGCAGTTTTGAGGATGATGACTGATCCCCCCCCCCAGACCAAAAGACACAAGCTTATCGCTACTTCCGCAGCAAATGTTTAGATTGAATGGAAGATTATACGTAAAATCTTAAACCCCTAATAGTTTCAGAAATAGATGTTGGTTGGTTGTTTATGTTTTTATGGCATATCAACCTGGGCGGATCATTTATTGCCAACTAATTTTTTATTTATTTATTGCTGGTAATACCTTTTTCTTTCAACAATTTATTGTTGTTTTTTTATATATAAGTTTTGTGTCTAGTAATACATTTTTTCTTTTCGAGTATCAAGATTCATTGGGATTTGTTTTGAAGGGCAGGGTCCCCAAGTCCTACCCTGTTATTTAACCCATAACTGGAGGGAAGGGATAGATTAATACCTTTCCCAAGGGTACCAGTGCTTAAGTGAATGCAGTGTATTCAACTGGAATTCGAACTTGGCTCACCGAGTTCTCTTCCCGAGCCGATATCCACTGCACCACAACGCACATCCGTCACTATACGCTTACAGCACCTGGTATTCCCAAGTGGTCACCCATCTAAGTACTGACCAGGTTCAACGTTGCTTAACTTCGGTGATCGAGTGAGAACCGGTGTATTCAAAGTGTTAGGCCGTAAGCCTAGAAATAGATGTAATTTATGATTAGATGAAAAAATTAGAACAACGAAATAAAAAAAAACAAAAAAACTAGTGAGCTATTAAACTAGCGGAATGAAATCATTTTTAATGCCATTATAGAAATAAAGTTAAATTACCTTTTAAAAAGGATTATATTTTACCTCATTCTAATTCACCTACAAACCTACTATCATTTTGTGTTGATTATTTTTTGAAAAAATGAGGTTTGAACTTGTTTTCATGTTTATTACTTATTGAAGGAATTAACATTGAATCTGCTTTATGCATTTTATATATAACTCTGTATATGTGTATAATTATTTTATATATGTGTATAAGGGTGTATACTTCGGTGTGTATCTATGAGGTTTGTCTGTAAGTTTGTGTATGTGTGCTTTTATATGTGTGTTTGGGTGTTGTCTTTATATATATATATGTGTGTGTGTGTGTGTGTGTGTGTGTGTGTGTGTGTGTGTGTGTGTGTGTGTATCTTGATTTTGCTGTTGACTTTCTGTTTTTGTTGTTGTTGTTGTTAATGTTTTGATAAAATTAAACCATCTGTAATTTGCAATCTGATGAGATGGCTACCAAAAACTTACCCATTGAAATAAATTATAGTTTATAACCGTTTTTGATGATTCGTTAGGTTTTTCTGCACATAGATCTCGCTTTGATTAATTTATAATAAATAGATCTATTTGAATTATCCTCTCCGTTTTGCTACGTGACACATTAATCTCATTGTTCGCTGGAGTTCACATTCCTTTCGCCTGGCTTCTTAGGCAGTGGCTATGAAAATCAATCTACTTAGGTCTTCCGGTATCTCACCACTGTTATCAATTTCATTTATTATTTCTCTAATTTTCTCTACGCCGAAATCGTCTAAGGCTGTCAGCATCTCTATTACAATACCATCTGGTCCAACTACTTTGTTTCTATTCAGTTTTGCCACTGCAGCTTCCACTTCGGATTTTTATATTTCCAGGCCATCAGTATTTCTGTGTATTTTCTAATAGATTCCTCAAATTTACATCTCATACCCAGAGGATACTTTGAGAAAATTATGTTGATTTTATTTGCTATTAGATACGATAAACACATAAATTAATGGCGTGAAACTTTAGCATTTACCGATGTTGCACAAAGGTAAATTTAATCCATCTGTATAGACCAGGGGTCGGCAACCTTTTGGAGAGTGGGGGCTAAAAAGCCATGTAGAATCATGGAGGACGGTCAAACAGCTATGGCTCCAGTGTCATGGAGAACTATGTTATTAAATATGTGAAGAAATTTTCTATGTGTTTGAAGAAAGTAAGGATTCAATATAATTTAATATCTGACGGGAATTTTGTTAAAAAAAATATTACATCTTAAAAATAAATCTTTCATAAATCAGTACCGAAAAAGATTCCATTAAAATCGATTGAAAACACTATTTTATATTCATTTAAAAGTGCCCGCTCACAAAAGCAATTTCACAGAAAAAATGAAAGTGAGGTTATACGCTAATTTTGGCCATCCCTATAAATAAAAAATAAAAGTAAAACACATTCTCCAGGTAAAAAGAAATATTTTTTTAATTTTGACGCAATATATTCAGACTATCAACTGTCACTTTGGTTTGGTTTACCTATATTTATATCGTGTCCAGAGTAAGGTAGCGGGCCAGACAAGATTCACTCGAGGCGGGGGCGCGCGGGCCGGGGGTTGCCGACTGCTGGTATAGACTAACTAACAACCGAGGTAAAAAAAAAGAAAAAAGAAAAGAGAACCTGTGGCTAATGCAATCAAGTACGGCTATAGCAACAGTGTTGGTAGCAATCAAGATAAAAGGTCCAGGAGATGCCAGTGTCGAGCAGTATAGACTAATACTCAGTGGAAACACGTCGTGCAGTGACTGAGCAGTACTAAAAAGAACAAAACGAGGTAACCTTAAACATTGAGAGCGGAACGAGAATAATATATCTTCGTAGAATAAATAGCTCAGTTCGAAAATCCCTAAAAGTTCCCGGAATCGATAAATGCCTGAAGAAGGCCGGAAGATACGACTGAAACGTTGCGATAAAGGAAGAAGATACGAGATAAATAATATAAATAACAACTTCGTAAAAATGATGTTAAACATAACTCTCAGCCTCCGAGTGAGAGTTCTATCAAGCTTAGTCCCTATGCAGTGGTCATGGCCTATATCCCCGACAGAAGAGGCACAAAATTGTCTGTGCCATACACGGTTATACAAATTACCTAGTGCCTTAAGACTAATTAAATGCCTGTATGTGGGCGTGGAAAAAATCTACATAACTGACTGGTCATCATCATCATCCTTTATACACCCAATGGTGTGTAGGTAAGTAACTTTTTGTTACTGTTTCTGTAACAAACTGTTTTTGATGGGGCAGGGTTGTTAGCCCTGCGCCCAACCCCCAAACCTGGAGGACCGGTGGATCATTTTTGGTCCTTACGTTTACAGCACCTGGTATTCCCAAACGGTCACCCATCTAAGTACTTCGGTGATCGGACGATAACCGGTGTATTCAACACGATATAGCCGTAGTGGCAAACATAAAAGAAGGCAGGTTTTGCCTTTGGGGTAGACGGTGCTCGAGGTACGTAGAAGAACGAAGGTCACCGGACAAACTAAGGAATACGATGCAACAGACGATCTTGCGCGAATGCTGAATGCACTTTTCACGACAATGCTGGCTAGCGAAACAAGAACTTTTATATACAGTACTGTGCAAAAGTATTAGGACAAGAACAATTTTATCTTTTATGAGGCATATTGACAGAAAATAAACAATTTAATTAAAGTAATTTTATTTGATTTACTCAACAAATGCTTTAACAAGAAAAAATACTGGTTACAAAATAAATTTAATATTTAGTATAATAGCCTTTTGTTTTGATCACAGCCTTCATTCTGTCAGGCATTGACATCACAAGCTTCTTCAGTGTATCTAATGGTATCTCCTGCCAAGCAGCTTGTATTTGTTCCCAAAGTGTGTCTTGCGAAGTAACATTACATTTATCAATTTTTTATCCAAAATATCCCATAGATGTTCAATAGAGTAGCTTCAAAATAACTTGTTTAATAGATAATAGGAAAAATGAAATATAACTTCTTTTTAATACATTTCTTTTACTCCTAGTTTTAAATAACCTATAATTATTAGCAATTAACTTGGCTTTTCACCCTGTATTTGAATTTCAGTGAGGTTTTTAGGAAAATCACTCCTGTTCTTTTGCACACTACCTGTAGTGTGCAAAAGTGTTAGGACAAGGGTGATTTTAAACTTTACTTTGATGCCTCATAAAAGATAAAATAGTTCTTGTTCTAATACTTTTGCACAGTACTGTACATAAATTTCTGTCGCAAAACACGAGAGTCTAAGCTTGATGAAATCTACACCCGGATGCTGAGAGCTATTCTTAACATCTCTTTGAGACAACATCCATTTAAATCACAGATCTATGAACCCATCCCTAATATTTGCACAATTTTACGCAAAACCCACCAAAACCCACCAAAACCCACTAGTGATCTACTACTTTGGACACCTATAGCCAAGGAGCAAGACCTGTTAGTCATCCAACAACCATCTCCGTTGACCAACTATATAATGACACAGACTGTCAATCGAATGACCTTCCGATCTTGATGCCGGACCGTGTTGATTGGCGTGACAGACTCATAAATGTCTGAGCTAGGTCGACCAAATAATAATTTTTTTTTTTTAAATATATTAACCCGAAGTGAATTTTACCAACAATTATCAAACTTTGAAAATTTTATTAAAATTTGAAAAAACTGTCTCGGCCACCTTAGCTTTTATATCTCAAGTGAAGTACCAACGAAATGCCAAAAAGTAAAACAATAAAGGTTAGGTATAATATACACGTGCCCTTAAGTCACCTTTGTAGGGTGCAGGTCAACTCATCACCGACAAGTCAATACCGCCGATTGAGCGCCGTCCCAGTATTGACTTGACGGTGTTCAGTTGTCTTGCACCCCTACTAAGGTGACTTAAGGGCACGTGTATCATAACTAACTTGCGCCAGATGTGCGTTGTGGTGCAGTGAATATCGGTTCGGAACGAGAAATTGGGGAGCCAAGTTCGAATTCCTTGCATTCACTTGCGCGCAAATACCCTTGAAAAAGGTATTAATCCGTCTCTTCCCTCCAGCTATGGGTTAAATAACTAGACAAATTGGATTCTATAGCCTTGGCTGGCAACCAGTCTACCGCAGAAAGTAATGGCAATCTACTGCGGGATAATATTCTGCCCAGTCAGTCATGTCTCGAAAGAGACATAATCGGCCAAAGTGTGTATCCCGTATGGCACTTAACTTACTGACTGAATATAATAGTTGGAAACATAATTTAAACTTCTACTGGACATAAAGTGGGGATTCTGTTTTCTATTGTTATAAAGTAATAAACTGATCCCCCATTAATTAGACATACTATAATCATGTAATATAATCTATCTCTTCTCCCTATAGCCATGAGTTAAAGGGCAAGATAGATTGGGTTCTATAGTTCTAGTTGACAACGAGTCTACCGCAGAAAGCAATGGCAACCTACTGCGGGATAATCTTCTGCCCAGTCAGTCATGTCTCTTTCGAGACATGATCGCCCAAGTCATGTCTCTTTCGAAAAGTATTTATCTTTTAATAAAGTAGATTGGCATCTAAAAAAATATTTTAATAAAATACACTTATTTTTAATATTTTATAATAAATTAGATAAAAAAGGCAAAACAAAATTAAACAATTTCTTGTTTTTAGTTATTTTTAATGAAGTAAATTGTAATATCATTCATTTTTCATAAAATAAATCGACATTCTAAAGTAGTTTTATAAAAATAATTTAATAATTTACAATTTTTTTAATAAAAAAATAATTAAAAACTAAAACTGGTTCATATTTTACATTTTCAAATGTCTTATTTGAAAAAAGTATTCAATAATTAAGGTTTTTAGTTCTTAATAAATTACTTCAAGATCATATACCCCAGTGATCGCAATAAACGGTCCGGTTCAAAATTCTTTGCACCTGAAGGGGACCGGAGCGTACAACGGTCGAAACGTAAATACTACCACATCTCAGAAATATAGACAAATAGAATGATCTATTATTAAACGTCGTACAAATGGCAACAAAGATGAGGACAATAGTCCGAATAATGTAAATAGTGTAAATACTACCTCACCTCAGAAATATAGACAAATAGAATGATCTATCATTAAACGTCGTACAAATGGCAACAAAGATGAGGACAATAGTCCGAATAATGTAAATAGTGTAAATACTACCTCACCTCAGAAATATAGACAAATAGAATGATCTATCATTAAACGTCGTACAAATGGCAAGAAAGATGAGGACAATAGTCCGAATAATGTAAATACTCTAAATTATTTTTATTTGATTATTAAAAAAAAGTTATGCTTTCCACGTGTTGGGTTGTCCAGGCACTCAGTCGGTGGTGTTGACTTGACAATGCTGAGTTACCCTTTCCCGACCTTTGTAGCAGGTAAAGTTTTGGCGATAGAGGCCCCAGGAAATGAACAGGCTATAAAGTTACGATTTGCAAACGTCCAAACATACAGTCAGAAACAGTCGTAATTACTATTATAGAATAACCGTGGGTGGATGGCTTGGCGCTCACACCCCTGCAATTAGCAAGCGAATGACTCACAAAGGCGAGTTTTGTCGAAAAAGAACTGGTGTGGAAGGCGATGGAATGGCGAAAGAGGCGTTTTAATGTTAGTACGAGACACACGCCGTAACGCATGAGGTCGTGGTTTCGAGTTCATACTGTGCCAAGAATCACACCAAATAAATGCAAAGACGGCGGACGGGCCCTACATGTGGCCAACATATGATGGCGAGAAATATCTTACCCCATAGCTCATTACCCGCTCCCTTTCCGTTTCTCTTACTTCCTAGCAACACCCGGGGGCTGGTTTTGATGTGTAAAACACGCACACAAGCGAGAACAACGCAAATAACAGAATATCAAACACATCGTGGTTACTTTCGCTATAAAATATCTATTTTTAGGTTTGTTCAGTGGGCGAAACAGTAACGCGTTCATACCTATCTAGGTGATGTGTGTGTGTGTGTGTGTGTGTGTGTGTGTGTGTGTGTGTGTGTGTGTGTGTGTGTGTGTTCAAAAAGGTTCTTTAGCAACGAAGTGGCAAGAAATACAGGGTGTTTCAAATAATTTTTCTTTTTTATAGTGAGGTTCACCCTGTACTTGACCCGGAGGTCATTTGTGATAGAGATTATAGAGTACGAAACACATTTTATCCGGATATGAAAGAAAGGTGACGGTTAACCGTCGTCTTGGACAAGTCAAGATTGTACTGATCGGAAAACTGTCCTGTTGGGACTCGGTTCCTCAGATAATGGACTCTCCCTCCTATATTAATAAGAGTTAACAGGCAGTTAACTCGAGAAGTTCTTAGGAGTTCTTAGAAGTTCTAGAGAGTTATTTAGAGTTCTATTGGAGTTCAGTAGAACAATTAGTTCCAGTTTAGACATAGTTGGACTAAGGCAGTTGATATTAGTCGGCAGTTAGCCAAATACTAAGGAGTCAGCTCACAGTGGAAGATTACCAAGTTCCTAACATTTAGGGTGCGTTAATGTCGATTAGCAACCGACATAGCACGATTATAACCTTCAGTGCGAAAACTAATCCACAACAGTTCCGCAGACGAGTGGTTCGCAAGAAGCTACTCGAGTGGAACTTACTTCTTACCAATGAAATATGGAGGGAATTTGCTACAATGTAAATGACATGGTGGGTCTTGGCTAGGAAGGTTTTGAGTGGCAGAAACGTGGAATGTAGTGCGTCCGACCACTTTAAATGAAAATAGCAATAAAGCAGGCAAGGTCGCCACATCCCGGCTGTGAAACAGAGAGTTGCATGGTGGAAAATAATTTGTTACCCACAAGGACGTGGAGACGCTTTTGAAAGTGGAAAATGAGGAATGGGCAGTTCCCGCCTAAATCTGACAATTGCACTCCATTTTCGTCCTGACCTGGCTCTTGTAATAAGTAGGGGATAGCATGAGACAGAGAGCCAAGCATTTTTACCTGAATTTTTACCAGCAGTTTTACCAAGATTTTACCTGAGTTTTTACCAGCATTTTACCAGCATTTTTACCAAAATTTTAACCTGAACTTTTACCAGCATTTTACCTGCATTTTACCAGCATTTTTACCTGCATTTTTATTTATGAATCCTATGTACGAGTTCTACCTGGGGTCAGGCCCGATAGAGTCTCAAGGTAGAGAGCCTTCCCGAGGATGAGGGGCAACATTCATCCATCATGACTGATGTTAGGTCGGTATCCGATCGGCGATTGATATTCTGAAATGTAAATATCTGAGTAATTACATGCTCTTGGCAAATTAAATTAAATTAAATTAAATTAAACAGGCTAATTGTTGAGAATAATACTATTTATTTATTTATTCAGCAAAATTTGAATGAGAAACTCAAAGGTATAGGGATTTTGCAAGTTTTCAATATGTACCCTACCTCATGACACGGTACACGCCTTTGCCATTCGTATGAGATGTAATCCTTACCACTTGAACCCCCTGTTAATGGCTGTTGTTTCCAGGTCCATCCTGATCCTACAAATTGTTAACCCCCATCCTGAGATCAAAACACTATGAAAGTCTAAAAATAGGTTTTTATAGTAAAAATCTCAGCAATACATTTTTGAAAAAGAACCATTACCAGATATACATTTAACTCTCGACATTAATCCTATTTACAAAAATACGTCCATGAAACTTGATTTACAAACTGATTTCTTCCAAAAATACGTTTTATTCATTGAGATTGATATGCCGTAAAACAAAGTAAACCAAACCAAACTTATTTTTTTATCCTTTTCCCGCTACTAGTGCGCGGTGGGTGGGGATTACTGTGAAAAAAAACTAAATAAAGAATAAAAGATGAAAGATATTCAAGAAGATAGAAGATGTGAACTGACGTTGCATTTAACTTTTTGGAGATTGTAACTGTCAGAGAAGCAAATAAACGGAAGGGATTTTCACAGGTGAGAAGTGCGAGTAAAGAAACTGTAGGAGTAGAAGTGAGGGTTGAATTTAACGATAGCAGGTCGTAGATTTCAAAAAGTTTCTCTTGTAGAATTGTTTGCGCTTTTGTTTGTCATCTGTCTTTAAGAGCCTGAAAGAGTAGCGGCAGGGGGGTTAGGGTTAGGGGAATCTAGATTTCTCAGGCTTGCTCTTATAATGTACCTCCGAGGGATTCTCAAAAATGTTTACCGAACCCGCTCAACTATCTCTTCTAACACCAACAATCGTCCAAATCGTTTCTTCCCTGCAAGGGCAGCTTTTCTCTTAGAATCTTTTGTATCATGTCGATATCTGTTATGGGGAAACACACATATTCCTCAGATAATGGACTCTCCCTCCTATATTAATGTTATGGGGAAACACACCTATTCCTCAGATAATGGACTCTCCCTTCTATATTAATGTTATCGGGAAACACACCTATTCCTCAGATAATGGACTCTCCCTCCTATATTAATGTTATGGGGAAACACACCTATTCCTCAGATATGGACTCTCCCTCCTATATTAATGTTATGGGGAAACACACCTATTCCTCAGATAATGGACTCTCCCTTCTATATTAATGTTATGGGGAAACACACCTATTCCTCAGATAATGGACTCTCCCTCCTATATTAATGTTATGGGGAAACACACCTATTCCTCAGATAATGGACTCTCCCTCCTATATTAATGTTATGGGGAAACACACCTATTCCTCAGATAATGGACTCTCCCTCCTATATTAATGTTATGGGGAAACACACCTATTCATCAGATAATGGACTCTCTCTCCTATATTAATAAGCGTTAGATCTTAGAAAGTTCATAGGAGTTCTTAGAAGTTCTAGAGAGTTCTTTAGAGTTCTATTGGAGTTCAGTAGAACTACTAGGCAGTTGATATTAGTCAGCAGTTAGCCGAATACTAAGAAGTCAGCTTTCAGTGGAAGATTACAAAGTTCCTAACATTTAGGGTATGAAAACTACTCCACAACAATATCCGAATTGCATTTAATGTATTTTTTATTAATTATCTCAAAAATTCCCGCTACAGCCTTGTTAGACTGCGTTCGTGTAAGACTCAAACACACAAAGCGTCATTTCTTTTCCAATAAATATCATTTCTATACCTGAAATTAAAAAATACATAAAACATTAAACAAAGGATTTTCTTTTGCTTCTAGACATGCAGTTAAAATTTGAGATCATTTGAATGGAATTGGTCAAGATATAAGATTACAAAATATCAATTTTCCTGAAACACACACACACACACACACACACACACACACACACACACACACACACATATATATATATATATATATATATATATATATATATATATATATATTGGGCGCGTAATATGATATGCGCTGAAAAGACTGCCTTCTTCCACCAAACGCCCCGTGGCTGACGCCAAATCGGTCGGGTTTCGAACCTGGGTTGTGTAGCAGTCTGAGTCTAGCCGTACTGATGAGCTGTGATACAGCGAAACAAATCTGTATGCGGATGACAATGTATATATATACTGAAACAAGGGTTGTTTCAACGAGAGAAATAGGTATAGATGGAAAAAGTGCGAGAAGCCGCGAAAGTTTTGTTCAAAGTGTAGATTTGTTATTTTTATTATTAATAATATTACTTGGTTTTTGCATAATACATTAAGTGTCAATAGTAGTATTTGTTATCGCTATATGTGTTTCAAGTCCAAAGTTGGTTCTCTTCAGGCGAATAAATGTGTGACTTTACATATCGACATTCGTTTGTCTTTTTGGTGGTCGAAAATACTGTGTATATGTAAATAAATGGTCGACGAAAAGGTCAGTAAGTTAATATTCGTGCGTGTTCGTTAGTTGTTTTGTTTTTTCAAACTGGCTCGTTAAATCTCTTCCATTTTGGGAATCATTCACCTTTCATTGGCCAGAACATTTTTTAAACTGACTTGTGAAATTTGATTTCGTCTTTTTAATTCAAAATTGTTTTCAGCCACGAAATGCAACAAGAACAGATGTGGGGGTATGCAACATAATAATAGAAGTAAATCCTTTCAAGTTCTAAAACACATCAACATTCGAAATAAAAAACAAATCTGAGCTGCAACCCTAAAAACATCACTTATGCTCTAAAATGCGATGAATGCGCAAACATATACGTGGGGGCGACACAAGGCTTGAACAAAGAGTAGTTCTGCACAGAAGTAACATTAAACTAGGCAATAGCAGAAAATTATACGTTTCCCAACACTTATAGCAATGTAGTGGAGGTAAATTCATAGTAATGCCAATCTACCAAAATGTAGACTATGACATGGTCATGATGCAGGAAGAAATATTTATAAAAAAATACAAGCCTTCACTCAACAAAACAATAGGAAGAACCTAAGACAGACACACACAGAAACACTAAATTCAAACGCGTTCTAAAAAAAACTTTCGTGAGCCATTGTGAAAAATAGTAATTCTGGATTTCAAAAGTTTTTGAATCAAAATCGCTGAAAACAATTTTTCAGTATAAAGACGAAATTAAATTTCGCAAGTCAGTGTAAAAACATTTCTGGCCAATGAAAGTTGAATGATTCCCAAAACAGAAGAGATTTAACGAGTCAATGGGGAAAAGAACCCAACAAGCAAACATGCACGCACGTGAACTTTCTGACCTGCTCAACGACCACTTATCTATATATACACAATATTTTCGGCCGTAAGAAAGGCAAAGTCTTCACCTGAAGAGAGTAAACTTTGGACTGGAAACACGTGTAGCGGCACAAATAACATTTGGACTGGAAACACGTGTAGCGGCACAAATAACATTTGGACTGGAAACACGTGTAGCGGCACAAATAACATTATGGGCACATAATGTATTATACAAAAAGCAAATAATATAACAATAATAATAATAATAATAAATCTAAACTTTAAACAAAACGGCCACGGCTTGTAGCACTTTTTCCATCTATATATATATATCACGCTCTCGACCGTCGAGCGAGCACCCTGGGAAGGTGCAGATTTTAAAAAACAATAACTACACACCGATATTTACGCATCGTTCTTCAGCAATGGATTGAACACTCTTGGCTACTGGCGTTTGTTTACATTGTGTATATAACACGCTAAAGTCTGCCTTCTTCTGCTGTGCTTCGATAGCTTAGGGGTAGAATCTACGACTGATGTCAAATCGGTCGGGTCTCAATTCCGGCTGGAAGCAATCGGTTATCAAACCGTACTGATCAGCTGTGATTCAGTGAAACAAGACTGCATGCGGCTGACTATATATATATATAGTACTGACTATGTATATATATATATATAGATATATATAGTACTGACGATATATATATATATATATATATATATATATATATATGTATATGTCAATGTATTTAATGGTATCTCCTGCCAAGCAGTTTGGGGGGGGGGGGGCAATTCAAATTCCGAAGTTTTCCTTCCTCTTTCTTTTTAGTTAAATAATTCTTACAGAGTTTGGCTTTTCACCCTGTATTTGAATTTCAATGAGGTTTTTAGGGAAATCATCTCTGTCTTAATACTTTTGCACACTACCGGTAGGACAGGGGTGATTTTAAACTTTATTTTGATGCCTCATAAAATATAAAATAGTTCTTGTCCTAATACTTTTGCACAGTACTGCAAACATATATGAAAAGTATTCATTTTTAATAAGTTCGCTCCAAACAAGGAAATAATGCCACTAAGACGCAATTATTTAAAGTGAAAGAGAATGGTAGTCGGTTAATTGCAATACATGATACATGCTTGAACGATATTGTCTCTTTCTGACTTGGCATAAGATTTTCCCGCAGTAGGTTGCCATTACTTTCCGCGGTAGACTTGTTGCCAACAAAGGCTGCAGAATCTAGTCTGTCTTGCTATTCAACCTGCAGGAAGAATAAACGGATTAATACCTGCCCTTCGTAAGTGAATGTAATGAATTCGGCTGGAATTCGAACTCGAGTCTCCGGTCTTTTCGTCCCAATCCGATGTCCACCACACCACAACGTAAATAAATCAGTATACATTGGCATCCTTCAATAATTTTCAAGTTGCGATTCAAAGTTAATCTCTTATTACAAGTTTCAAGAACTGGGGTATATTTACTGTGCAACATTAATATGATTTTATTGTCAAAGACTAGCAGTATAGCCTGGCGTTGCTCGGGTGTAATGAAAGCTTTAAAACTAATCCATGGTCCTGGAGCTCAGACTCTTTGGACGTTGGCACGAAAGACTAAAAAGCAATAGTTGTTTCCAGTTAAAGCGAAACCGTAGACTGAAAGAAAAATGGAAGTAAGTCAAATTTTGATTTCCTGGTATCAATATCAAATAAGTTTTTTCGTCGTAAACTGAATTTTGAAGGCTAAATAAATCCTCTGAGTAAATGATATCATGGCTGAGACTAAGAACAACAATTATACCTACCTAAAGCCAAACCCGAAGCAAAAAACTAAAATAAAAGGGCTGAAAAAAAATAGACATAGAGGCAGATAAACAGACACACACAAACATCTTGCCTTTTATATATATATATATATATATATATTATCGATTTTCTGCACTGTTGTAAAAACTGCAACCTTGAAACATCTGAATATCGTTTCTTATGTCTTTGTCTATGAGTGTATCAAATTTTATTAAAATCGGACCACTCATTCTATAACCTGATTTTTTCAATTATCAATTTTCAGTATTTATTGGGGTTACCTCGACACAAAACCGAGCTAAGAACACTCGCAGACGCTTATAGTACAACTTTGTAAATTTTCAAGAAAATAGGTTCAGTCGTTTCGGAGTCTATAGGTAACGGACACACACAGACACACAGACACACACACACACACACACACACAGACAAAGTTCCATTTATAAATAAGTTTAGATTTAGATAATTGATAATAACTTTAAAAATGTTTTTCAGAAATTGGTTTAAACAAAAGAACTTTACACGTAAACAAAACTTCTGGCCATTTTGCATTCTATCTCGATGCAAATGCAAACTTCTTCTTTTTCTTTCTCTTCCTCTTCTTATTCTTCTTCCTCTTCTATGTGCCGTGTCCGTTCAAGACGTAAGCAATCTTGGCCGTCCACCACTCCCTATATTTAGTGGCTCTTTGCACGCATTCTCCTGTTACCCCATCCATACGCGGCTCTGCCTTCCACTTGCTCAAGCCCATCAAGTATGTTATGCACTGCTTTCCCCTGTTTCTCTTTCCCTCTATCTGACCTGTGAGTATCAGATTCTTCAAGCCGTCCTTCCTCTTTATATATCCAAGGAAATTCAACAGTCTTTTCCTGGTATTTTTTAAACATTTCATCCCAAGCAATGCATTCCACTGCCACTATTGCGCATGGGGCTACATAGGGGAAGGTAAAGAGGAGGAGTGGTTAGATGTAGGAAATGTCAGAAGGAAGGTGATAGATGGGTAAAGATACCGAGGATGAGGGTTGGGCAGATGGGAAGAGTGTTTGAAAGAATGGGAGCGAGTTGTGTGTTAGGAGGTGTCTATTGACCTTACATTTAAACTCCTGGAGATTGTAGCCGTCGGGGAAGCAATCATGTGGAGGGAATTCCACAGTCGGGAAGTGCGAGAAAAGCAACTATTGGAGTAGAAGTTGAGGTTGCATTTTATCGGTTTCACTGTAAAAGGGTGGGATCTAGTTGTTAATCTAGTTTCTCGTGCAAATTCGTATCTAGGGGTCACCAGTGATCTAAGTTCATTGGAGCAGAAGCCGTGAAAGTATTTATAGAAGAGACACACGTCGCGCCGGTGAGAGAGAGACTGCAGGCGGTCTGCCAAGTTGGTATCGATCACATTACAGACCATCCGCTGTATCTTGTCGAGAAGCCTGAGGAGAATAGCAGGGGCACCCGACCAGATATGGCAGCAGTATTCAATGCACGGGCGGATGGTAGATTTATATATGTGCAAGATAGATTCAGACGGAAAAAACTTCCGGGCCTTGCACAGAGAACCGACTTTCATAGCAGCGGATTTATAAGTATTAGTTTCCTTTTCGTTTCCATCCTCACCAGAACCTCGTCGTTGCTCACATATTCGGCCCATGATATCCTTATCATCCTTCTGTAGATCTACATTTGGGTTACTTCAAGTCTTTCCTTTATCTTTGATGATATTGTCCAGTATTCACTGCCATATTGAAGGACAGACATCACATAATTCAGTACTTTCTTTGTTCCCAGTGAAATTTTCCTGTCTCTTAATACTCTACTTAGCTTCTGGAATGCATTCTTGGCCATACCAATTCGTCTTCGGACCTCAGTGAAACCTATTTGCAAAATAAAGTTCTTTTGGGCTTTCAGTGGGAGTCTGGGGTAATTGCGAATTACTGAAACTTTTTAAAAAATCACTTACTCAGCATTGTTTTAACGAACAAGGACATCGACAGTAATGTTTTAAAATTCTTTATGGCAAAAGAGGAAAAAAATACAAAAGGGAACTGAAAGTTTATCATTTATACGTACGTCTTAAAATCTGATCAGTCAGTCAGTTAAGTGCCATACGTGATACACGCTTGGGCGATCATGTCTTGAAAGAGACATGACTGACTGGGCAGAAGATTATCCCGCAGTAGGTTGCCGTTGCTTTCTGCAGTAACTGGTTGCCGACTAAGGCTATAGAACCCAATATGTCCTGTTATTTAACCCATAACTGGAAAGAATAGGCGGATTAATACCTTTCCCAAGGGCATTTGCGCGTAAGTGAATACAATGAATTCAGATGGAATTCGAACTCGGCTTCCCGATTTCACGTTCCGAGCCGATATCCACTGCACCACAATGCACATCCGCTAAAATCTGATAGAATGACTAAAACAACAGAAATGTTTTTTAAGAGAAAACTTTTTTTGTTCGGGCCGAGTAATTTTCAACACTCTTGTATATCCATCAACAAACAATCAAAAGTGTGGCCCATTGACGACAGCCCTATCACAAGAAGTTGTCTTTCAGGCTGAAGTTATTTCAGTAAATTACTTACTAAATGTTTTTACATAAAAAGATAAAAGCATTTTTTCTTTCGTTTTTCGTACGAGGCATGACCCACACCATCACCATTGGCACACATATCAAACCCCGAATAACACATATACAATCACACACACGCGCGCGCACAAACACGCACATACACACACACACACATACGCGCACACACATACACGCACGCACACACACATGCATGCACACATACATACATACATACATGCACACACACACGCGCGAGCGCACACACACAAACATACACGAACACTCACTGAAAGAAAAGAAACAAAAACAACACAAAAAAGCGATTTTTCAGAAATAGGAAATTTTGGCGAGTAGAAGTTTACAAACTCCGTGCCACCCGATCTGTAGCTGCTCAAGTGTACACCAAGGTGGAGGGTGAGACTAATTCTCACTCTCCGATACACGAAAAGGTAGATCTTGTGGCAGTGTCGATTACCAAATTCTAAAATAAGAGGTCAATAGTTTAGATGACGTCCGCAAGTTTGACTTCGTTTCTTGGACTGGATTTCATCTGACGTCGACGAAAACTAATATAATACAAACACGATGATATCTATCTATCTATCTATCTATCTATCTATCTATCTATCTATCTATCTCATTCTTCTCCAATCTATCTCAATCTATTCACACACACACACACACACACACACACACACACACACACACACACACACACACATATATATATATATATATATATAGTTTAATTACTTAGTTTTTGGTCATAAAATTAAACCAGTGCACATTTGTATTAAAAAGTGTTCAATACAATTATATTGTAGAACTTTTGAATATTTTCCATAACTCATTTACAAATGGAATATATATATATATATATATATATATATATATATATATATAGTTACGAATTAATTGTACATTGTGACACGGAGATTTCTATGTTTCGAGATAGATTCTCTTCATCAGGTAATGTTTGATGTTAGTTAACATCAAATATTGCCTGATGAAGAAAAACTGGTGCTCCGTGCAACAAGACTAGCAACTGGGTCCCACCCATTCAAAGTTAGATCAACCAAATGCAGACGACAATTCTACTCCATCAGCTTCTTTTTTCGCACTTCCCGCTTGTAGAACTCTCTTCCATATTCTTGCTTTCTTAACCGTGTAGCATAATGAGTAGCTTCAAAATAACTTGTTTAATAGAAAATGGGAAAAATTAAATATAACTTCTTTTACACCTTTTACACCTAATTAAATATAACTTCTTTTACACCTACGCAATTACTCCAGGAATTTAAATGCGATGTCAATACCCATCTCTTAACCACTTGACTTTAGTTCTTTCTACATCACCCTGTATATCTTTTCCTTTCTCTCTACCTTTGCAACTGTCATCACACCTGTATTCCCATCCTTCTCTTGCTCCTTTCTCTGACACCAACTGTAACTGGTTCATCTTTCTCTTTACTCTCCTCCTATCTAATCTTTTACTCTTATGTAGCCCCCCTGCGCATCAGTAGCATTACCGCCTTGCTTGGAGTGAAACGAATAAAAAGATCTACTGCGTCGCATTTGTAACGTGAAGGTGGGTGCTTTTACTGCAACAAAATCAACAGTCGATGTCCTTGTTCGTTAAAACTATGCTGAGTAAGTGATTTTTAAAAAGTTTCAGTAATTCGCAATTACCCCAGACTCCCACTGATAAGCCCAAAAGAACTTTATTTTGAAAATAGGTTTCACTGAGGTCCGAAGACGAATTAACATGGCCAAGAATGCATTCCAGAAGCTAAGTAGAGTATTAAGAGACAGGAAAATTTCGCTGGGAACAAAGAAAGTACTGAATTATGTCCTTCAATATGGCAGTGAATACTGGACAATATCATCAAAGATAAAGGAAAGACTTGAAGTAACCCAAATGTAGATCTACAGAAGGATGATAAGGATATCATGGGCCGAATATGTGAGCAACGACGAGGTTCTGGTGAGGATGGAAACGAAAAGGAAACTAATACTTAACATCAGGAAAAGACTGTTGAATTTCCTTGGATATATAAAGAGGAAGGAGGGCTTGAAGAATCTGATACTCACAGGTCAGATAGAGGGAAAGAGAGACAGGGGAAAGAAGTGCATGACATACTTGATGGGCTTGAGCAAGTGGAAGGCAGAGCCGCGTATGGATGGAGTAACAAGAGAAAGCGTGCAAAGAGCCACTAAAGATAGGGAGTGGTGGACGGCCAAGATTGCTTACGTCTTGAACGGACACGGCACATAGAAGAGGAAGAAGAAGAAGAAGAAGAGGAAGAGGAAGAAGAAGAAGAAGAGGAAGAAGAAGAAGAAGAAGAAGAGGAGGAGGAAGAGGAAGAAGAAGAAGAGGAAGAAGAAGAAGAAGAGAAAGAGAAAGAAGAAGAAGAAGAAGAAGAAGAGGAAGAGGAAGAAGAAGAGGAAGAGGAAAAAGAAGAAGAAGAGGAAGAAGAAGAGGTAGAGGAAGAAGAAGAAGAAGAGGAAGAAGAAGAAGAATAAGAAGAAGAGGAAGAGGAAGAGAAAGAAAAAGAAGTTTGTATTTGCATCGAGATAGAATGCAAAATGGCCAGAAGTCTTGTTTACGTGTGAAGTTCTTTTGTTTAAACCAATTTCTGAAAAACATTTTTAAAGTTATTATCAATTATCTAAATCTAAACTTATTTATAAATGGAACTTTACACCATGTCTCGCACCCCGCCATCATTCCGCTTTGGGTTTTTTTTGTTTTTTTTATTCCCTCCACCCCAATGTATAAAAGAGATGAGGAATACTATGTGTGTTGTAGTCGTATTCGTAATAAATAAAAATATATTTCTAAAGAGACAATATGAATAAAAACAAAGTGAAAAAAAAAACATACTTCACCGGCACGCTTCGTGCTCTGATTGACTTTTTCAAGATAAACATCTGCAGCCACCAATATTTCCTCGAAGAAAAAATATATATGGAAACACCTTTAAAAAGCCACAAATATCCTCGTAGATTTTGCATTTGAATCTGAGGTTAACTTTTAGAAATTATTTTGATCTCAACAATAGTTAGGACCTGTTTTAATTTGAAACAAAAAAATTTGAAAAATTTCAACAAAACCTTTCATTTTTCATTTCATTCATTTTTATCTTTTTTTTTAATGTACAGTACTGGCCAAAAATATTAGGACAAGAACTATTTTATCTTTTATGAGGCATCAAAATAAAGTTTAAAATCACCCCTGTCCTAACACATTTGCACACTACTGGTAGTGTTCAAAAGTATTAGGACAGGGGTGATTTTTCTAAAAATCTCACTGAAATTCAAATACATGGTAAAAAGACGAGTAAATTGCTATTAAATATTGATTATTTAAAACTAGGTGTAAAAGAAGTTATATTTAATTTTTCCCATTTTCTATTAAACAAGTTATTTTGAAGTTACTCATTATTCTTTTATCCTTGGATATGACTGACTTTTTTCTTATTACCCCCGCTCAAATTGATAAATCTAATGTTACTTCAAAAGACACACTTTGGAAACAAATACAAGCTGCTAAGCAGGAGATACCATTAGATACATTGAAGAAGCATGTGACGTCAATGCCTGACAGAATAAAGGCTATGATCAAAGCAAAAGGCTATTATACTAAATATTAAATTTATTTTGTAATAAGTATTTTTTTCTTGTTAAAGCATTTGTTGAGTAAATCAAATAAAATTACTTTAATTAAATTTTTTAGTTTCTGTCAACGTGCCTCATAAAAGATAAAATAGTTCTTGTTCTAATACTTTTGCACAGTACTATATATATATATATATATATATATATATATATATATATAGGCTATTATACTAAATATTAAATTTATTTGGTAACAAGTATTTTTTTCTTGTTAAAGAATTTGTTGAGTAAATCAAATAACTCAAATATTTTCTGTCAATATGCCTCATAAAGATAAATAGTTCTTGTCCTAATACTTTTGTACAGTACTGTATCTATCTAATTTCCTCCACCCTCCGTGCCAGTATTCTCTCCTGTTTGCCAATCTAACATACTTTTTCCTTCCTCTTTTTTACTTCCTCCACCCCCTTTGTTCTTTCTTTTTCTTTCTTTTTCTCTTCTTTTCCTTCTTTATCTCCCTTTCTTTTTGCTACGTTCTTTCTTTTTTTTTCACTGCGCTTACTTCTGTTGTCTTTACCCAAGCACACACTCAAACAAATAGTTGTATCTTCCATTATATTTAAGATCGCCGATTAAACAAATTCCATTCTCAAAATGGCTATACGATCTCGAGAAGATTGAATATTTTTATATGTAAAACTAAACCCTGTTCGGAACATACTTGTCGACAACACAAATATCATAACATCATCCACATGCAAAAAAAAGACTAAAAATAATAGAGGCTTTATTGATAAAAACGAAAAACCAACACTGAAAAACATCAATTACGAACACGCTAACAACATGCTTTCCGTGTTCGGTATATAAACAAATAAACACTACTCTGTATTATACATAACACCATTTAGATTCTGTTACATGTAAAATAACATTCATCCTCGCAAATAGCTAAAAGTATAGCCGAAAGCGCTCGGATAAACAAAAGATTCAAACAATTTCTATTTAATTTATGTCCTTAAAAGAAAGAAATAATAAGATCACATGAAAACTTAACCATCGCACCTATATATATATATATATATATATATATATATATATATATATATGCAAGTTTCATTGAAAATGACAGACAAGAAATTAAGGTTCAAACAGATGCAACGTGAGTCTTTGAGTTAATTTTGTAGTTATATGACCAATATAATTATTTAAAGTTCTTCAAAGACATGTGAATTTGTAAATAATATTGGTTTGTTGTAGTTTGGATCTTGTAGAAGAATTGTTGTTTTTGATGATGAGGTTAGCTATTTTAAATTTTGTATAATAGGCGGTTAATTTAATTTTTTTATTTAAGTCAAAGAAACTGACTTGACGACTCATGCTGCATCTTTCTGAACAGAGCTCCATTCGATCTCATTTAAACACACATGGAGACCTACCAAAGCCTATCCGTAACATATTTGTTGACAACACAGATATCATAGCATCATCAACATGCAAAAAAGATTTAAAATAATGGAGGCTTTATTGATTAAAAAAAAAAAAAAAAAAAAACACTCAATAATATCAACTATGAACATGCTAACAACATGCTGACCATGTTTGGTACATAACACATACAATATTATACATAACACCACATACATTCTGTTACATGTAAAATAACATTCATCCTCGAAAATAGCTGAAAGTATAACTGAAAGTGCTTGGATAAACAAAACATTTGGAGAATTTTTATATAATTTATGTCCACAAAAGAAAAAAATAAGATCAAATGAACAATTACATAAAAATCTTAACCATCATACCTTGTCTGTCATTTTTAATGAAACCTGCATATACATATATATGTATGTGTGTGTGTGTATATATATATATATATATATATATATATAAACTAATTAAAGAACTAAAAAAGATTATTATAAAAGTAAATATACATAATATACCTATATTATGCAATTTAAAATGCCTAAATGAATATATGCTGCCTAAATATACACGTGTGTGTGTGTGTGTGTGTGTGTGTGTGTGTGTGTGTGTGTGTGTGTGATGAAAAAATAATTTCAAGCTGTCAGTCAGTTAAGTGCCATACGTGATACACGCTTGGGCGATCATGTCTCGAAAGAGACATGACTGACTGGGCAGAAGATTATCCCGCAGTAGGTTGCCATTGCTTTCTGCGGTAGATTGGTTGCCGACCAAGGATATAGAACCCAATCTGTCCTGCTATTTAACCCATAACTGGAAGGAAGAGACGGATTAATACCTTTCCCAAGGGTATTTGCGCGTAAGTGAATACAATGGATTGACAACTGGAATTCGAACTCGGCTCCCCGGTTTCTCGTTCCGAGCCGATATCCACTACAAAAGAAAAACATCTTAACCAACGCGTTTCGTCCCCTGAGAACGATACAAATTTTGGAGTGGGTTTCTCACACCAAAACACGGACAAAGGTTTATATAAACATATGTCCACAATCTTTTCGTTTTTGATTTAAGTTTAAAGAAAGTTTACGGTAGATCACCCCTTTGTACATAATAAGGGACTCGGCTGAATGTACATATAATCCTGCCTATAGTGAGAACGACAGAGTTTGGTTGAGTTGTAAGTTGGTGCAGAGTTAGTTGGAGTTGGTTGGATCTAGAATCAGTTACCCGGACACTATTACACTTCAAGACTGTATATATTTATTTCTACTAATAGTATTCCTAAATTGACTAACCCGCGTTCCAGTTTGTATATTTCGTTCAATATAATTTACATTTTCTATCTCCATATCTGTTTTTTGTTATTTATTATTTTGTGTGGTTTCTCACCCGGAATCCATGACATACATACAGCTGCCAGAATGGTAATAGACGCGGGACTGTGTTTCCGGACCAAAGGCGACCGAATCTCCCAAACTTTGCCGCTGGTTATCGTTGCGTTGCCGAGACAGGATACGTGGTACCACAAAACTATGGATCGAGGAAGACCGACGATCCACTCATACGACAGACCAGAAAGAACAAATTCTACAGACTGTAGAAGATTATCCCGGTATCAGCACACGTCAGTCAGTTAAGTGCCATACGTGATACACGATTTGGGCGATCATGTCTTAAAAGAGACATGCCTGACTGGGCAGAAGATTATCCAGCAGTTACCAGCCAAGGCAACAGAACCCAATCTGTCTTGCTATTTAACTCATAGCTAGAGGGAGAAGAGATAGATTATATTACATTATTATATTAAGTAGTAAATAGTGGGGGATCAATTTATTACTTTATAACAATAAAAAAACGAACCCCCACTTTATACCCAGTAAAAGTTTTAATTATATTTCCAACTATTATATTCAGTCAGTTAATGGCCATATGTGGAACACGCTTTGGGCGATCATGTCTCGAAAGAGACATGAATGACTGGGCAGAAGATTATCCCGCAGTAGGTTGCTATTGCTTTTTCATTGTGGACTGGCTGCTGTCAAGGCTATAGAACCCAATCTGTCTTGCCATTTAACTCATAGCTGGAGGGAGAAGAGATAGATCATATTACATTATGATATCATTCCTTCAAACTAACTCAACTGATATCTTATCCTTATGTGAAACTAACCTTGACCCTTCTATCCCCTCTTCTGAGTTTTACGTTCCTGGTTACCTTCCCCTCTTCAGGAAGGACTCTAATGGGCTTGGTGTTTATATCAGCGAACACCTCCCTCTAGTTAGAGTGATATCGCTAGAATCCCTGGATCATTCTTTCATGTGCTTCCGTCTCTCACTCCTAAGCTCGGTTAGCTATCTCTTCTTTCTCTACCGCTCCCCCTCCTCCTCTGACTGTTCGGTACTTGATAGCATCTTTAACAATATCGACAAGGCCATTTCTTCTCATCCATCTACCCATATATTTGTGTTTGGTGACTTTAAAGCCCACCACACCAAGCGGCTGGAAAACTCTGTCACTGACGTTGCTGGTGTCCACACCATGAATGTTTCAATCACCCAATCCCTTAAGCAAGTGGTGGACTTCTCCACACGCTTCTCCAATAACCCTAACGGAAGGGACTCACTACTAGACCTCTGCTTCACTTCCATCCCAGACTCTTGCATTACCAGGCAGCTCTGCCCTCTCGGAAACTCTGACCACGCCGTAGTTTCCGTCAGCATCTCATTCCACTTCCACTCTACCCAACAAACCAAGACCAGCAGAATATCCTACTGCTACCAAAGAGCAGACTGGGATTCGTTCCGAGAATTCCTGTGTGACGTCTCTTGGAACAACGTTTTTAGTCTTCCCGTCGAAGACTGTGCATCCGAGGTCTCCTCTTGGGTTAAGGCTGGCATCGATGCTTTCATCCCTGCCAGGAAATTTCATCTTAAATCCCATTCGTCTCCCCGGTTCTCACCCGCTTGCTCGGCCGCCATTGCCCACCGGAATCATTTTTTCCGGCTCTATCGAAACTACGCGTCGGACCACAACAGGCGCCTTTTCGCCTCAGCTCGTAATAAGTGTAAAAAGATACTTAACAAAGCTAAGATGTTATTTGCTGCCAGAATGAAGCAACGCAAAGACTACTGGTGATTCTGTAAATGCGTGCTTAACAAGAGTAAGTCTTCAATACACCACTAATAAATGAATTTGAGGTCCTCACCTCCTCAGCGGACAAGGCTGAATGCTTTGCCCGCAGATTCTCGACTAATTCGAGACTGGATTTGTCTGGAGTTTCTACACCCAACTTCCCACCTAGAACTGAGGCTGAACTGAATTACGTCCACATTGCGCCCTCGCTGGTCTCTAACATAATGTCAAAACTTGACCCTCACAAAGCGAGCGGAGGGGACGGATTCACAATCATAGTCTTGAAGAAATGTGCCACTAAACTCTCCTCTGTTCTCTCTAAGCTTTACAACTTCTGCCTATCTACTTCCTGCTTTCCTGCCTGTTGGAAATCTTCCTCTGTAGTTCCTCTATTTAAGAATACTGGAGAACCCTGGAACCCCGCAAATTACCGCCCTATCAGCCTTTTTCCGATCTTTGGCAAAGTGGTCGAAGCCATTATCAACGCCGAGGGGGTTCAGCATCACCAGGCTGTTTCCGCTTCACCAGGTCTACTGCTGGTATGCTAACGACCATCACCGAGTATGTATACCAGGCTCTCGACAAGAATGGCGATGCCCAAACCGTTGCCTTGGGTATCTTCAAAGTGTTCGACAAAGTCTGCCATGCTGGCCTTCTACGCAAACTACGGAGCTATGGTACAACTGGACATTTGTTTAACCTAATCCAGTCATTCTTCTTTAACCGCACATTGAAGGTGGTATTAAACGGATCAGTCAGTTAAGTGCCATACGTGATACACGCTTGGGCGATCATGTCTCGAAGGAGACATGACTGACTGGGCAGATGATTATCCCGCAGTAGGTTGCCATTGCTTTCTGCAATAGACTGGTTGCCGACCAAGGCTATAGAACCCAATTTGTTCTGTTATTTAACCCATAACTGGAGGGAAGAGACGGATTAATACCTTTCACAAGGGCATTTGTGCGTAAGTGAATGCAATGAATTCAGTTGGAATTCGAACTCGGCTCCACGATTTCTCGTTCCGAGCCGATATCCACTGTACCACAACTACCATACGAACGCGGGTGTTCCTCAAGGCTCTATCCTAGGTCATACGCTCTTTCTGATTTACATTAATGATATCCCCGATGCCATAAGATCCCAAGTAGGCATGTATGCCGATGACACCACAGTTTACTCTTGCCTCGATCAAAAATCTGGTGTGGGCAACAAAGCGTACCTCGCTGCCGGGCTTGAAAAGGACCTCCAATCCGCAAGTTTTTCCTGTCTTAATCTATCCTGCACATATATAAATCTACCATCCGCCCGTGTATTGAATACTGCTGCCATATCAGGCAGAGTTCCTCTGCTATTCTCCTCGGGGTTCTTGACAAAATACAACGGAGAATCTGTAATATGATCGATACCGACTTGGCAGACCGGCTGCAGTCACTCTCTCACCAGCGTGACGTGGCTTCCCTGTGCCTCTTCTATAAATACTTTCACGGCTTCTGCTCCGATGAACTTAGATCACTGGTGTCCCCTAGGTACGAATTTGCACGAGATACTAGATTAACAACTAGGTCCCACCCTTTTACAGTGAAACCGATAAAATGTAACCGCAATTTCTACTCCAACAGCTTCTTTTCTCGCACTTTTCGCCTGTAGAATTCCCTTCCACATACTTGCTTCCCCGACAGCTACAATCTCCAGGAGTTTAAATGTAAGGTCAATAGGCATCTAACACACTAACTGGCATCCATTCTCTCAAACACTCTTCCCATCTACCCAACCCTCATCCTCGGTATCCTTACCCGTCTATCACCCTCCTTCTGACATTTCCTATATCTAACCTCTCTTTCTCATCACTTTCCCCTGTGTAAGCCCCTGCGCAATAGTGGCAGTGGAATACCTTGCTTGAGGTGAAATGATTAAAAAAAATAAAATTAAAATATTATGTAAAATTAATTGGGTATTTTTGTTACTTTATAATAGAAAACTGATCCCCCACTTTATGCTCAGTAGAAGTTTGAATTGTTTAATTATATTCAGCCAGTCAGTTAAATGCCATACATGGTACACGATTTGGGCGATCATGTCTCGAAAGCGACATGACTGACTGGGCAGAAGATTATCCCGCAGTAAGTTGCCATTGCCAGCCAAGGCTATAGAACCCAATCCGCCTTGGAGGTAAGAGACGAATTAATACCTTTCTCAAGGGTATTTATGCGTAAGTGAATGCAAGGAATTCAACTGGAATTCGAACTCGGCTCCCCGAATTGTCGTTCCGAGCCGAGATCCACACATCAAGTGGCCCTAATATGTCGGGCATCTCATAATATCGCGTGGAGGGGAATTCAAGAACAGTTTTCCTTGTTTGTTTTCAGGAATCCGCCTCCAACGTTTGTAAAATTATTTTTGGATTGTATCATTGATTGCACATTTAACAGCGTCTACTTTAAACTTTAAACTTAACTCTAAAACGAAGGATTTACGGATATTTTGTTTATATTGGCTTTTGTCCTTGCTTTGGTACAAGGGACCCTCTCCCAATGTTTTTTTTAAGTATTTTTGTACACCCTATATATATATATATCATTTTTTATTAAATTATTCTAATAAGGTCTGTTTGTCGAATGTTTTTTTTTAAATATTGCACATCATAACAAAGTTAGAGGATGAACTGTGCGAAAATCATGTTTTGTTTTCTTTGTTGAAGAACAAAAGCGCACTTGTAGATTATCACACCACTAACGTAATGATTATCACACCACTAACGTAATGATTATCACACCACTAACGTAATAATTATCACACCACTAACGTAATAATTATCACACCACTAACGTAATGATTATCACACCACTAACGTAATAATTATCACACAACTAACGTAATGATTATCACACCACTAACGTAATGATTATCACACCACTAACGTAATAATTATCACACAACTAACGTAATAATTATCACACCACTAACGTAATGATTATCACACCACTAACGTAATAATTATCACACAACTAACGTAATGATTATCACACAACTAACGTAATGATTATCACACCACTAACGTAATGATTATCACACACCACTAACGTAATAATTATCACACCACTAACGTAATAATTAACACACCACTAACGTAATAATTCAGAAACTCCAAATACTAATTATCACAATGAAAAGCTCAAAATGCTAAAAGACATTATTACATGAAAGAAACGGCCCACATTTAACATTTTTCACCACAGGAGATGGTTTCTTGAAGTCTGCATAAAATATTTAATATGTGTACAAAATAAGAATCCGTATGAATATTTGATACATGCTTTTCCTGTACGGTCTAGCTCCGTGTAACTGTTACACGTGACGTCACTTTAGACTTTGAATCAAATGTCAACACAGTAAAATGCCAGGTTGTTGGGAAAATGACCAGTTTGCACAGGTTCTACCCAAATCATTGTTTGAAAACTAGGAAAATGCAACAAAAAAACGAATGAGGCATGTCTTGTCAGTTGATTTTAACAAAACCCTGCCGATAAACTTTGTTATAAATCTCTCTCTCTCTCTCTCTCTCTCTCTCTCTCTCTCTATCTATCTATCTATCTATCTATCTCTCTCTTTTAAACACACACACACATATGCGATGAAGTTTCATTGCTTGCACGTTGACTTGATAAATTTAAGCACATTATTAGATTGGCCGTAAGGTCTTACCGTGTTATGGTTTAATTGACGAGTGTAGCCCTAGGTTTTATGCTAACAGTTTCTTCTCTCGCAATTCTCGTTTGTGAAACTCGCTTCTTGCTTTAAAAGCAACTTGGATTTTCAAAAATTTAAATGCAATATCATTCGTTGTCTTCTGTCTTGTTCTTTTATTGTTCTCTCTCCTTCAATATTTGTTTATATTTTTTAGATGAGGTATTGTAATTATTCTTCTATGTGCCTTGTCCTTTCAGGACTTAAGCGATCATGGCCTTCCACGTCTTCCTATCCCTGGTGGCTTTTAGCACGCTTTCTTCTGTAATATCTCCCAACCCATGTTCTGTCATCCACCTGCTCAGGCCCTTCAAATATGTTATTCGCTGCTTTCTCTTGTCTCTTTTTCCCTCTATCAGGCCTGTTAGTATCAGGTTCTCCAAGCCCTCCTTCCTCATTGCATGTCCCAGGAACTTCAGTTGTCTCTTCCTGATGCTCAGAATTAATTACCTTTTCGTTTCCATCATTTCCAAGACCTCATCATTGCTCACATGCTCGATCCATGATATTCGCAGCATCCTTCTGTAGAACCACATTTCAGTTGCTTCAATGTTTTTCCTTCATCTTTGATGATATTGTCCAACATTCACTGCCATATTGATGAACTGACATCACATAGCAATCCAGTACTCTCTTCTTTGTTTCTAGTGAAAGTTTCCTGTGTCTTAATACTTTACTCAGCTTCTGAAACGTGTCTTTCGCGATGCCAGTTTGCCTTCGGATCTCTATGTCGCACTTTCCGTCTTCTGTTAGAACACTTACTAGGTATTTAAATTTTTGTACCTGCTTGATTTTATTATCCCCTACCTGTATTTGGCATTTTGGGTTACTCTTTTTGCTAATGACCATGCATTCAGTTTTCTTGCAGTTTATTTGTAGTCCTTTTTTTGTCACCCTCTTCGCTACATTCTGTAGGAAGTCTTGTAGTTTTCTTTCCGTGTTTGCAATCAGCAAATTATTCACAGAAACTTAAACATAAAATACCGATTTTACAAATGACTTTAAGTAACAGTGAATACAGGAATAGCACTATCCGCTCCAAATATTTTTGGCAATTAAAAACAACAAAAAAAAAACTACTTTTTACCTGGAATGTCATTGCAAAAATCAAATCTTATCATGGAATAGGAAATAAATTAACTTCTGCCTATCAGAAAAGCTTGTTACTTTAAAGTACTTAAATAACCCTAATTTACTAAACAAAAGAAGTGAATCGATGATCACATGCAAACATAGAAATAATATCTTCTCAAATGCACAGACCCAGATTAACATAGATAAACATTTTTTATTTATTTATTTATTTATTTATTTACTTACTTATTTTTTACCTTATTTCATTATTTTATTATTGTTTGTTATATATTAATTTTCGAATGCCTTTCGTTCCCCAAAAATAATAAACCAAAAGTGGTTCTCTTTGAATTATACGTTTAAAATCTGCACCTAACAAAATGTACCCTTAAATATTAAATTAGCTTTTAAGTTTCAGAATAACCAAATTAAATTTTACATTTAATAAATTTAAAAAAAATCATTCCAGATTTATATTTTATAACGACCATGAAGAACGCGAAAATAAAGTAAACTTAAGTAAATAAATAAATAAATAAATAAATAAATGTGTATCTATGTTAATCTGGGTCAACATATTTGAGCAAAAAATTATTTCTATGTTTTCATGTGGTCATCGACTCACTTCTCTTGTTTAGTAAATTAGGGTTATTTAAGAACTTTAGGTGTGAGTCTGTAACCTTTGTTTAAGTACTATATTTGTAACCCTTATTTAAGTACTATAGCTGTGAGTTTGTCACCCTGGGTTTCACGCTCTTGCGATCGTCAGACAAACTGACGATCATTCAGTTTGTCTGACGATCGCAACAGCGTGAAACCCAGGGTTACAAACTTACACCTATATGTATATATAGGTGTAAGTGTAAGTGTACACCTATATGTATATATAGGTGTGTATATATATATATATATATATATTGCTTTAAAAATCACAAACGTAAACATCTCTCAAGGGATCCCTTTCGCCAACAAGACATCAGGAGAGAACCGTTGGTAGTGATCGCCGCTCTTCCGTGGAATCGGCCATCGGCCAGCACTTGTTGGATAATCCAGTTTGTGCCAAAACCTATAAAGATGATTGATTCAGGGTGGTACACAGAACCGACTCCATTAACCATTTAAGGATTCTGGGGTCGGTCTCGATTCTTTGGCGTAACCCCTCTTTCTGTCGACAGAAAGAGTTCGTTAAGTCGTTAGACTTGTTTGGGGATATTTTTTAACCCTCACCCCTTTTTTCACCTATTTATTTTTGTACATATTTTATCCAATTGTTTATATTTAGTTATTTCCCCTCGATTTTATCCCCCCCCCCTCGCAAATTGTTTATACACCCCTCTCTTCCCCACTCTTTGCTCACGTGAATATTTTTTCGTTTTCTTTGATCACTACCAACGGTTCTCTCCTGGTGTGTTGTTGGCGAAAGGAATTCCATGATAGATGTTTCTTTCTGTGATTTTTAAAGCAATTTACAAGTTTTCTGCCGTCAAACAGTTACACACACACATATATATATAAGCAACCGACAATTTGTAATGAATTATTTTGAATATTATTTTTACCGATACTCGTATTTATGTAAATATGTAAATAGGGGTTGCAGGTTCGAATCCTGCTGGATAGCACACATTTTCGTAATAACATTTATCGTAAAATAATCAGATATAAATATAAAATACTGTTTAATTAAAAAAAACAGAATATCTACTTAAATACGAGTATCGGTAAAAATAATGTTCAAAATAATTCATTACAAATTGTCGGTTGCTTATAACCAAGTTTCGTTAAAATTCGTTAATTTCCGTAACATGTTTACATTTGTTTGACATTACGATACATTACAGAGCAGATATGTTTGTTTACGGTAGATCGAAAATTGTGTTATATAAGCATGATAAAAACCTCGTCTGATCAAGAGGCTATTCATGGTCGAGTGGTTAAGACAGTACCAGATGAAATGGTAGTTTCCCCTGTGTAAATAGGGGTCGCAGGTTCGAATCCTGCTGGGTAGCACACATTTTCGTAATAAAATTTATCGTAAAATAATCAGGCCGGTAGATATAAATATAATACACTGTTTAATTTAAAAAAAAAAAAACAGAATATCTACTTAAATACGAGTATCGGTAAAAATAATGTTCAAAATAATTCATTACATATATATATATATAATAATAATAATCCACGTACCCTGTCTTAATATGTATAGGAAAAACTACTTAAAGTTTGTAAGTTAAAAATGTATTTTTTGACAGTATTTATTTTTATTTATTTATATTTATATATATATATATATATATATATATATATATATATATATATATTTCAGATCGGCCTCGGACATTCATCACAAACAAATGATTTTAAAATTTAAACTAGAATCGTCCTTCGCGAGAAGCGTCTGTCGCGTGATGTAGAAAGCAATAGAGTTTGAATATTTTTAAACGTAAACCTAACTGTAATAATACTTTTAAATGTTGTTTTAAAAAAAAAAATTTTAAGTGTATCTAAAAAATGTTTAACTATTGAAATATTTATAAAGATTCAAAATACCTAAGTCCCTATTTAACCCTAGCCTACATGAATTTAATTTTAAAGTACTGGATTTTAAAATACTGAAACTTGATAGCTATAAAGTTTCGGCGTATGCCCTTATTATTATAATTAGCATATATATATATATATATATATATATATATATATATATATATATATATATATATATCCTCAGGGTCTCTAAGACATTCCTACGCTATGCTTAATTCTGTTCTGGCAACTCATGCAACGCCGTCGGATCCCATCTGTATAGACCTCTATCTTTTCTTTTGGAAAACATCGGTGGTATGGACAAGGGAGAGGTGCTTCATGGAAAACCGCCGATTTCTCATAAAACATTTGCCAGTCCTGTGTCCTGGAGAAGACACATTAGCGTCGCCTCACCGCAACGACAAAAACACGGGGAAAAAAAAAACAGTCTACAGATTGGAGGTTCCCGAAGATCCTTCTGCATGGAGAACTGGCCACCGCCAAGAGAACACGATGGAGGTCTCATTTTAGCATCAAGGACATCTGCAAAAGGTGACTGACATGGACATCAAGAAGTGATAAGATCTCCAACGATTGCCCACGCTTCATACCCAATTTACACTGAGGGCTGGAACGAGAAAAAAAACGGGGTCTTGCCACCAGGATAAATCGTGCACGAAAGAATAAAAACAACACGGCGACATCGGAATAGAGCGTCTTCCCATGCAATGGTTGCAAATGAGACTGTCACTTCCGTGTGGGCCTGTACAGCCATAACAGATGATGCGACGCCATCAGTAGCTGAGGCATGATCTCTCGAGACAGACGAATATATATATATTGCTGTAAATTGATGCAAATGTTATAGAGCCATTTTAGCAGATAGATAGATAGATAGATAGATAGATAGATAGATAGATAGATAGATAGATAGATAGATTTGAAAAGACATAGATAGATAGATAGATAGATAGATAGATAGATAGATAGATAGATATGAAGAGACTGAGATAGATAGATAGATAGATAGATAGATAGATAGATAGATAGATAGATAGATAGGAACAGACTGAGATAGATAGATAGATAAAATTATTAACTTTATAACGAGTAGTTCTAAAACAGTTTTACCTCGATAATCTCTCACAAGACAGAAAAATACATTATTATATAAACCTCTATAGTTTCGTTTTATTATCTGTTTTCCCTCTCCATATATATATATATATATATATATATATATGTGTGTGTGTGTGTGTGTGTGCGTGCTTGTGTGTGTATGTATGTGTGTGTGTATGTGTGTGTGTTTGTGTGTGTGGTTAATATGTCCAACATTACAATTCATGCCAAATCAGCACCTGGCTTTATTAAATAACTTGGCATGATTATTTGTTTATTTATATATTTTTTTTATTCATAAATAAACAATTTATTTTATTTATTTATTCAAGGTTTTCTTTTCACGTGGAAAATAATTCTTTGTTTACTGACCATCTGTAAGTTTTGCTAAAAGGAATTATACACACTTCAGAAATATGTTTATTGACACAAATATTCACAATAAACAGATTACGTACGCGCGCATACACACACGTAAACACACACGCCAACACACACACACACACACACACACAAATATATCTATGCATGTGTGTGTGTGTGCGCGCGCGCATATTTGTCAGCAAATCATTGTTTAATACATGTTTAATTAAAAATGTCTGTTGAGTCTATTATTGTTTTTCTTGAATGCCAACAAAGGGCTTCTTTTTTTTTTTACACTTGTATGTAAAAATTGTTTAAATGCTTGTTCGTTCCGATGAGTTAGTCAGTTAAGTGATAAACGCTTTGGGCGATCATGTCTCGAAAGAGACATAACTGACAAGGCAGAAGATTACCCTGCAGTAGGTTGCCTTTGCTTTCTGCGGTAGACTGGTTACCAGCCAAGGCTATAGAACCTAATCTGTCCTATTATTTAACCCATAACTGGAGAAAAGAAATGGATTAATACATCTCCCAAGGGTGTTTGTGCGTAAGTGAATGCAAGGAATTCGACTGGAATTCGAACTCGGCTTCCCGATTTGTCAGTCCGAGCCGATATTCACGCACCAAGTGGCCCTAATACGTAGTACATCTCATAATATCGCATGGAGAGTAATTCAATAACATTTTTCCTTGTTTGTTTTCCGATCAGTCAGTTAGGTGTCGTACGTGATAAACGCTTTGGGCGATCATGTCTCGAAAGAAACATGACTGACAAGGCAGACGATTATCCCGCAGTAGGTTGCCTTTGCTTTCTGCGGTAGACGACCAAGGCTATAGAACCCAATCTGTCCTGCCATTTAACTCATAGCTAGAGGGGGAAGAGATAGATTATATTACATTATTATATTAGGTATAATTAATGGGGGGTTAGTTTAATACTTTATAACGATAGAAAACTGATCCCCCACTTTATGCCCAGTGGAGGCCGTAATCATGTTTCCAACTATTATATTCAGTCAGTCAGTGATACACGCTTTGGGCGATCATGTCTCAAAAGAGACATGACTGACAAGGCATAAGATTATTCCGCAGTAGTTTGCCTTTGCTTTCTGCGGTAGGAAAGAGACGGATTGTTACCTTTCCCAAGGGTATTTGTGCGTAAGTGAATGCAAGGAATTCAACTGGAATTCGAACTCGGCTCTCCGAATTATCGTTACGAGTCGATATCCATTGCACCACAACGCACATCACTTTGATTTATTAGCCATGTTTAAAGATTTTCATTGCGCTAACCGTATTCGGAAATTTTTAAAAAATGTCTCTCTTGCACGCCGCAAGAGAGACATTTTTTTTTAATTTCCGAATACGGTTAGTCTGTTCTGTGTTCGTGTTTGATGTTAATGGTAAGGACTACAGGTATATCTCACCTTAATTCGGTAATTTGTTCCAGGAGAGGTGACTTTATTTGAAAAACGGCTTAAGTCGAATTTACTCAGACACTTCCACGAATTCGCTGAAAAAAAAACAGCCTAATATGAAGAAAAAAGGCGCCAAACTAAATAAAAACAATTTTTATCGGCAAAATGTTTGTTATTATTAAGAGGATAGATGAAAATATTTTTAATTATTTTTTAATTTTTTTAATTCTTTCTAACACGTTCGAAATTTTGGTAAAATGTCTTGTTTTTCTTTCGTCTGTGAGTGACGCAATTTTTACATAGGTTTACTACGACAAATGTAAGACATTTTTTTGCCGGTGAAAAAAACATTAATTTGGAAATTCTAGCAAAAATCAAAAATGGTCTGATTTTGATAAAAACTTCAGGACTTATTCACAAATTACTGAAATCATTTTTGAAATATTTCTAGAAAATCTTGATAAAATATATATATATATATATATATATATATATATATATATTACATGTGTTACCCTCCATCTATGAATTAATTTCTTGAAATGCCTAGAATTTCGTGATAGTTTATCTATATACCTAATATCATTTAATATCAGGAGTCTTTGGGGAATGCTAATCTGCTGTTTTTTTAATTTTGTTTTTTGTTTTGTTGTTTTTCGTTTTTTGTTGGGTTTTTTTTTTGTTTTTGTTTTTGTTTTTTTCTAAAATAGCTCTTTTTCAGAAAATCTGCTTCGAATTGTGAAAACAAAAATGCAATAAAACTATGATATTTTTTTATTTAGATAAACTTTTAATTGATTTTATAAACAATATATATTAAGGATATCATATTCTGAAGACAAAAATTTTCAATGAATAATTAATTTTTACAAGAATTGTTTTCATTTTTATTATTTTTTATTATAATAATTTATAAAGTTTCAAAAATCTTTTAAAATTTCATCCTTCATCGTTCACGCTACGTTTTTAAGTTAATACGTGAAGACTATATTTACTAATGGAAAATTGAAAAGCTTAATACAAATAATTGAGCCATTCGATTTTTAATATAATTAAAACCTTTTATTTGTGTGCATACTGATGACCCGTATTTTCTTTTTATGGGTGGCCGTACGTTTTATATATCATTAAAAGGTCACATGTTTCAAAGGTTGCGCTCCTATAGGAAAAATAATCTATATAAACATTTTCGGCAGGGTACAATTCTTTCATCTCGCTCTCGTGTTTCTTGTGCCCTACGTTTCAACACTCAATGGGCTTTGCAAATCATCCCTTCAAAATTTACAGCAAGTTTTATATTTTAATTCCTAGTTTCCTCATTTTGTTAAAAAAAACGTAATTGTGAAATTCACAATTTGTGGAGGTACCTAAATGAAAAATAAATATTAAAAATAAAAATTAATAAGTGCCATAATATTTCATAAATTATTGAGTTACCTCTATCATGTTATATAATTTAATTCTCTGTTATTAAATTGTAAAATTATTTTGAAAGAAAGTTTTAAATTATTTTTATTATTTTTCATAAAACATATTCAAAAGTAAAGCTATAAAGCTAAACTAACTAAAATTCTATAAAATATTGAATAATTGCTGAAAATATTTGTGCTAAATTTTTAATTTTATTATATAGTTCAAAACCAACAAACGAAGCGTACGATTAAGCTACATAAATTTATGTCAAATTCGTCTTCCATACTTAGCATTTTTGACGGCTTCCGTCTGTCATGTCAATTATTGCATCTGATAACTCGATGATAACAAGTCTACCGTAATTAAGAAACGCTTTTATGGTACATTCCAGAGAATAAGCAATTAATACTGGTTTCAAATCAGATGGCTTCTGTTTACAAAATGTGTCGATCGATGAAAAATGGCCGAAAAATTGAACCTTTTTAAAATAAGAAAATCATGTTAGATTCCAATCAATATAATTTCGGTCTGAAATACACCAGTGTATTTTGCTTATTGGAATTGGTAAATTTAATCTCTTGGCTTTTAATTAAAGCTACAATCAAAGCTTCAAAAAAACATTTTTACTTTAAAGATTTCAATTAAAACTTAGGTATCGAAAATGAGTGGAGGTACCTAAATTTACTTGTCTCTGGAAGAGATTTTACGAGCAAATGTAAAAAAAAAAAAAAACTAACACGCACACATATGAACTTACTAACCTGCTCACCGACCGCTTATCTATATATACACGGTATTTTAGGATGTCAGAAAGACAAACTGATCTCGATATGTAAAGTCACAAGTTTATTCGCCTGAAGAGTCAACTTTGGATTCGAAACACGTGTAACGACACAAATACCATTATGGAGACTTAATATATTATGCAAAAACAGACAATAATAATAATAATAATAACAACAACAACAACAACAACAACAATAAATCTACGCTTTCAAAAACATTAACGGCTTCTTACACTTTTTCTTATATACCAATTTCGCTTGTTGAAACAACCTCTATTCCTGTTTTTAATATATATATATATATATATATATAGAGAGAGAGAGAGAGAGAGAGAGAGAGAAAGAGAGAGAGAGAAAGAGAGAGGGGGGGATTGGGAGAGTAAGAAAAGGGTTAGTCTAAAAGTAGGTAGATAGGAGGGGGAATAGGTTTGTGTATCCGTTACAACGAAATGAGACCCCTCCACATTATTCATGATCAGTCCGTGAGGATCTTTATCAAATACTTCCTGAGAAATGGATTGGCCGAACAGCTCCAATTGATTGGCCAGCACGCTCACCTGACTTGACCCCAGTGGATATATATGGATATACTATATACATATAGATATAGTAATTCTCTACTAGATATCGAGCACTGTTCAAAAAATAAATTACTATAGTCGACTATTAACCCATTTGTTTGTACTATATCCAACATATATGATAGGAGTAATCTATATATATATAAAAGGCAATCTGTGAATCTGTGTGTGACTGTAATATGCACGCCTACATTTTTTTAAGCTACGCTATTCAAACTTTCTAGGGACACATATCTACAGGGAAGCCAGGTCGACACATACTTTTTGAGTTTAAGTTCAGCAATTTTCCCTTTCGCACTTTTTGGCCAATGGTGCAGATTGTTTACATTTGCTCTGTAAAACATCTAAGATCTGAGATGGTTGCTGAATTACATCACACGTGTCAAACGCGACTAAAATATTTTTTTATTAAAAACAAAAATGAGCCTTTATATTTAATTTTTATTCCGACGTTTTAAAAATTCATTTGGTCAACAAAAACAATGTGAATATTTTTCCCCGTAATTTTGAAACAAAAAATATTTTTTTAAAAATTGTTTTTTCAAACAAAAACAAAATACGTAAAAAAAAGTGCCAATTGTTAATTTAATTATTTAAGCCTTTTTTTTTTCAGATTTAATATTTCATACTTCAGAAAATAAAATTTTGAAGAAATTAAGCATTAATGTAACTTTTTCCTCTAAAATTAAATGTCTACATTTTTAAATATTCTTCGAAAATTTCTAAACTGAGAGCGTAATAGTTATTATATTCCTAATTTCAGTAGAACAAAATAAATAATTTTTATTTTTATGTTTAATTTATTTAGTCAACAAAAATGTAAATATTTTCCCCCGTAATTTTGAAACAAAAACAAACGCAATGTTGTTTACAATGTCACACAAAACATCAAATCATGTTTACGCAAAACAAAAGAAAATAGATTTTTTTAATGGAATTTTGAACAATTTTTAAACAAGAATTTTTTATATAATTGTATTTTTATATAACCGAGTCCTACTACTAAAATGTTCTGAGTTGCATGGGCAACGCCGGGCGATGATGTTAGTGGTGACTAATGGAAGTATATTCCACAGTTTGATATTTACTTTAAAAAGCGCTCAAAACAAAAGTTAAGCAGGAATATTTGGTAATTATTATGGCATACTGCAACTTGAAAGCTATAAAGTTTCGGCGAATGCCCTTATATATATATATATATATATATATATATATATATAGGAAAGAATATTAATAAAAAGTTTTGAATTTAAAAATGTACTTTTTTGGGACAGTATTTGTTTATTTTTATTATTGTATTTTATATTTCAGACCGCCCTCGATCCTTCATCAGAAACGAGTGATTTTTAAATTTGAATTAGAAACGTATTTCACGATAACGTCCGAATATTTTTTTTTTTGTGTGCGTGTGTGTTTGTGTGTTTACATCACGTGGTGTGTTTGTTCACAACATGCGGCACGTCCGTAGAGAAAGTCTGTTTGTTTTAGATAAAAATTTCTTGGAATATCTGAAAAAAAATTTTTAGCTATTGAAATATTTGTAAAGAAAGATTCAACACACCTAAGTCCCTATTTAACCCTAGCTTGTGTGTATTTAATTTTAAAATCCAGTATTTTTCTTTCTTTCTGCGTGTGTATGTAGAACTAAAATCGGAGTCTATTAGTAAACATTTGCAATTTTCTAAAGTATGATCAGGTTGATTAAAATGGGCTGCAATTGGGGAGTATATGTCATCCACAGACAAACCTGTTTCGCTGTATCACAGCTCATCAGTACGGTGAGACATACGATCGTTTTTACCCAGGATTGAAACCCGAACGAATTGGCGTCAGTCGGCAATTATACCTCTGAGCTATGGGCGCTCGGTAGAAGGAGGCAGTGAGGTCAACATGCTGGTCAATTGCAGTCTTTCCTATATATATATATATATATATATATATATATATATATATATATATATATATATATATATATATATATATATATTTTAGAGAGAATGGAAGATATTAAATTGGGCAATGGTTTCTTCTGGAATTAATGAATGTTAATTGGTCAGTCGATTGAAAAAGCTGGAAGCAATAACAAAATGCCTTGACCCTATTACTTGTATAAACAAATAAAATTCTTTTTAAACAAAATTCATTTCTACTCTTTGCTACCGACACCTAATTACTCCCTCTCCCTTTTCTTCTTCCTCGTTTTTTTTTTTTTTTTTTTGCTGTCACTTTTCTCTTCTGTTTCCTCTTTTTTCTTTAGCTCTGTCTTTTTCTTTTTAGCTTTTCTCCTCTCATTTCTCTCTACTGTTTCTTTTTGTTACATCCTTGTCTCTTTCCGTCATCACCTTCTTTTTCTATCATTCCCTTGCTCCATTGCTCTCTTACCGTTATCTTCTTTTTCTATCACTTCCCCCCCTCTCTCTCTCTCGCCATTTCTTTTACGGTCGCCTCCTCCTATTTGTAACACTGTCTTTCCCTCTCTTTTTTCTCCACATCTATTTTATTGTCAGCTCCTTCTTTTTCTCCCACACTCTCTCCACTTCTCCCCTACCGTCATCTCTTTCTTTTTCTACCAATCTCTTTCTCTCTTCCATTTTTTCTTTTCTACTCTTCTCTATCCACTTCTTTTTCTCTTTCTCATTATTCTACCTCTATCTTCTTCTTCCTCCTCCTCCTTCTTTTTCTACCCCCACCCTCTTTCTCCCTCTTTCTTTCGTTTTTTTTCTCTTTTTCTTCTCTCTGTCCCTTTTTACTCTCCTGACTTTTTTCTATCTCTTTCATCCATTTTTCTCCTCTTTTCTCTCTAATGATTCTATTCTTCTTATTCTTTTCCCTCTATTTCTTTCCTTTCTTTTTTCTCTTCCTTCTCTCTTCTTTTCATCTTAATAGCATCTTCTTCATCCTCTTTTTCTTTTCCTCCTTTCGCTCGACCCCTCCTTATCCTCCTCTCATCTTCTTTCACTTTCTTCTTCCTTGTTGTTGTCTTCGTTGTCTTTTTTTTTTTCTCTCCTGAATTCTTTGCGGTTATCGTCAATAATTTAAAATGCTTTGAATATTGATGAGTACAGCTGTCATCTTCAAGTTCTAGAATTTCATTTTTCTGCAAAATTTCAAATATTTTCTTTCATCTTTACTGCCCCCCACCCAAACAATTTTGTTCCATTTTTACATTCTGGTAAAAATTATGATATCCTGGGTATGACGATGAACCGCATCCGGCAGAAAGACCTCTGATTGGGACGTTGTGAAGAGCGTGGAACCACTTCTTAATTGCTGTTGTTCCCAGATCCACCCTGTTAGGGTCCCAGCTATGGGTAAATAGTTAACCCTCTCAAACTGGTGTCAAAACATTATGAAAGAATATAAATAGATTTTTATATTAAAAAAATTTTACCAGCAATACATTTTTGAAAAAAAAAATACAGTACTGTGCAAAAGTATTAGGACAAGAACTATTTTATCTTTTATGAGGTATCAAAATGAAGTTTAAAATCACCCCTGTCCTAACACATTTGCACACAACCGGTAGTGTGCAAAAGTATTAGGACAGGGGTGATTTTTCTAAAAACCTCACTGAAATTCAAATACAGAGCGAAAAGCCAACTAAATTGCTAATAAATATTGATTATTTAAAACTAGGTGTAAAAGAAATGTATTAAAAAGAAATTATATTTAATTTTTCCTATTTTCTATTAAACGTGTTATTTTGAAACTACTCTACTGAACATCTATGGGATATTTCGGATAAAAAAATTGATAAATCTAATGTTACTTCGCAATACACACTTTGGGAACAAATACAAGCTGCTTGGCAGGAGATACCATTAGGTTGAAGAAGCTTGTGATGTCAATGCCTGACAGAATGAAGGCTGTGATGAAAGCAAAAGGCTATTATACTAAATATTAAATTTATTTTGTAACAAGTACTTTTTTCTTGTTAAAGCATTTGTTGATTAAATCAAATCAAATTACTTTAATTAAATTGTTTATTTTTTTTAATATGCCTCATAAAAGAAAAATAGTTCTTGTCCTAATACTTTTGCACAGTACTGTACATACCAGCAATGCATCTGACACTCGACAAAACCCTCTTTACGAAAATATGACAATGAAACCTGACCTACAAATTTATTTTTTACAAAGAATACGTATTTTATTCATACAAATCTATTGTAAAAATCTTGTCGGCTTTAAATAACTTATTGAGGTGTTGATAAGCCGTAAAACAAAATTAGACTCTCACGCACTAAAATATTTTTTGGTGTTCTCAGATTTCAATATTTTATCGGTTGAATTGGGTTATCCGTTTGAATTTCAATCATTTGTACTGTTCCCAGTGTATCACCATTCCTACCCAGTCGTGCCTATTTTTATATTTCTTATGGATTAATTTTTAGCACCCCTTTATTATATGTGTAATATTTTCTTCTCTGTCGATATTTACTGTTTGGTTGTGTATTCTACTTTCTAACGGCCTCATAATATTTGCATTTCATTTCCCTTTTCGAAGAGAAATCGAATTCTTTGTTCAAAAACACTTTTGCCATATGCAATTCCTTTTTCTATGGCGTTGCTTTTATTTTCATTTTTGGTTTCTGATTTTAGGATTACTTAAATCCCATTGCCCGTTTTTGTATAATTTCTAACTTTCATGTCTAATTTGAAGGATTTTTTTCCTAGCAGAAATCTCTTTGACTAGACTGCTGTCTTTTTACCCTTATTTTTTTCCCCCAGACACAGTCAGTCAGCCTCCTTGTTTCTTTCCTTTCCTTTCCTTTCCCCATTGGTCGGCCATTGGCCACCCTATTAACGCCCTTGACCAAAACTGTTACCAAAAGTATAAGAATTTTAAACTTGCTGGTAGTAGCACGTGCGTCTGTCTTCTTGAATATGGTAAAAATTAAGCCATTTTGTTTGTTATTTTTATTTATTTTTATCCTCTTTTATTTTACCCGTTTTTGTATAATTTCTAACTTTCATGTCTAATTTGAAGAAATTTTTTCCTAGCAGAAATCTCTTTGACTAGACTTAACTAAGTTAAAACTTAGCAAGTCACTAACCTCTTTTTTTTTAATTGGAGTAGATAGACTAAACTATCACCCGGTTCACACTCCACCCACGTCTAATGAACAGGTGAAGAGGCTCATCCCTTGTTCCTTGTTTAGGATGGGGTTTCCGGCTTTCTCTTTTCCAATCTTTTCACTCTTTTCTTTTCTTTTTTTTTTAAATTGGAGTAGAGCAGATAGACTAAATTATCGCCCGGTTCACACTCCACCCACGTCTATTGAACAGGTGAAGAGGATCATCCCTTGTTCCTTGTTTAGGATGCGGTCTCCGGCTTTCTCTTTTCCAATCTTTTCACTCCTACGCAGACCCCTGCGCTTCAGTGGCGTTACCGCCTTGCTCGGGGTGATATGATTAAAAACAAAAAAAAAAAAAAAACATAATTTTAGGATTATATAAATCCCAACATGATTTTAGGATAAATTCTGCCCTTTCTTTTCTGTTCCCCTATTGACTTTTCATTTGTCCATCATCATACATTTCTCGACTTCGAATTTTATTCCAATGTCAGACTAATTCTGATTATAATTATTTCCTTTGAGTTCTGTTGTATACTCATTTCTTTCCGGGTCTCATCATGACATTTTCTACTGAGTATTGAAAAAGAAAATCCAAAGAAAACACATTTTTTACATAGATGAAGCCCTTCATAATGTACTTGTGAGCAGCCTTTGAGATTTGAAAAAGAAATCACTCCCTTCAAATATAGAAAAAGAAAATCATTCCTTTTACAACCCAAAAGTATGCCATTGAAGATTTACAAGTTACTTAGAATTACCTATAATGGTGTTATTGAACTCTTTGGTCTTATGCATGGCGCCTGATTTACGACGAAATGTGTGGTTAAACAAAAAGACAGTGACATCCCTCAATCATCAAAGCAAGATCTGACAAATAGAATTTAGACTGACAAGCTCTTGTCTCGCTTTTATCGTCCCGGTCAGTGTAAACATTCGTTTAATTAACGCTTCCAGGGTGGAGCTAAAATGTCTCTGTCGCCCAGATTAAAGACGCTCACAGATTTTTAGAAACTCATTTTGAAAAATATTATCCTTGACTCAACATCTATATTTCCTCCCCGCTTACGAAAAGTAAAAACAAACATTTAAAGGAAAGAAAAAATACGCATACTTCTTTCAACCATGCACCGAAAAACAAATTATACAAGTAAGTAAGTTTTTTATAGAAAATCTTTGAGAAAATCAGATTTGTTATTTTTTTATCATCTATGAGAGGGGGTTGTAGTTAAACAGAAGGAACTACGAATTTAGGTACCTCCACTCAATTTTTAAAAAAAGAACATATCATAATATTAAAAGGGCTCAAACTTAATAAAAATAAAGTTTTATCATCAAAATATTTAAGCTATTATCAAGAGGAACGATCAAATTTTCTTGCTATTATTTTTTTTTAAATTTTAAATTTTTCTAATATGCTCTCTCTCTCCCTCTCTCTCTCTCTCTCTCTCTCTCTCTCTCTCTCTCTCTCTCTCTAAATAAATAAATAAATAAATAAATAAATAAATATCTATGTATTTATATGTATGTATGTATTTCTCTCCTGTCAAGCTCATGGGGAGAAAGACAATAGTGAGGCAGCGTTGGCTCCGTCTATTAGAAAGACAATAGCGAGGAAGAATCGGTTCAGTTCATTCTATTTACTACCATTTATAAAAACTCTTGACGAGTGTTCTCTCTTGAACAATACCTTATTATTTTTTTTTTTTTTTCAATAATTATGTCGTCGAGTAGTGAAGAATATATCTATCCTCTCTATTCTAATAAAAACCATTGTTTGGCTTAGGGACTAGCGACTCCGTCTGACACCAAATCGGTCGAGTTTCGATCCCGGCCAGAAGCAAGTGGATGTGTCTAGCCACACGGATGAGCTGTGATACAGCGAAACAGGCTTGTATGTGGATGACTAATCTATATATAGTTACGTGAATTAATAAATATATGAAGGTACACACATGTATAATATTATTATTGAGTTGTTAATAAAAAAGTGCTCAATGTAGTATGAACAGAGCTATATATATATATATATATATATATTATCTTACGTCGATGCATATCAGGTGCATTTCAAACTGGCTGTTTAATAGATTTGAATTTAAGTTCACTCCATGCTCATGGAAGTTAAATCTTATAAAGTTAGGCGACTTCATTTTAATAACAAGAGTAAAAATCTAAATATACTAAGGCTACATATAGATAAAAAAAATAAATATAATTCAAAAAAATTTAAACTTAATTTTAAAAAATATTAAAATGCCGTGAGATGAAATCAAAGGGACGTAACTCATAATTATCAATAGCAATATTTATGGGAGAAAGAAAGAAAGAAAGAAAGAAAGAAAGAAAGAAAGAAAGGGACTGGAGAAGAAAGGGAGTGGGGAAAAAGGGAGTGGGGAAGAAAGGCAAAAAGAAATATCTAAACGTTTAGATGAATCAATATCTATCGAAGTCTAAGAATTTAAGTATTTTTTCCAAGGCAGCATGTGTTCATTAAATCACTTTTTGTGGAGTAGATTAGGGTAATTTATATGGTTTAAGATGACCATTTTTTTTTTCTAAAGGCATAAGTTACATCTATCTTCTTTTCCATTGTAAGATTTGGGTTTAGCGACGATATTCCAGGTAATAATTGTGTTTTTGTTATTGTTTCTTAATTTCCAATAATATATGAATAAAGCAGTGCTTTTGCTGCATTTACTGTTGTTTAAAGACAATATGTGATTATTAAATCTCAGCTTCCACCTGTTAGCTGTCGATCCAAAGAAAAATTGAACGTCATCATCATCATTCGAATGAATTCGATCTCTATAAACAATACTTTTGGACATATATTGGTCATTCAAAGTATTGTTATCCATATATTATTGGAAATTATTTTTCGTCTACTTTTTCGTCTTTTTAGTCCTCTTCGTCTTCTTCTATTATTATTATTATTATTATTATTAGTTTACTTCTTCATCGTCTTCATTTTCTTCTTCTTTTTCTTCTTCTCCTTCTTCTTCTGCTACTGTTGCTGCTGCTACTATTTGGTCCTTTTCGTCTACTTCTTCTTCGTCTTCTTCATGGTTTTCTTCTACTATTTCTTTACCGTCTTCTGTTTCGTTGTCTCCTTCTTCTTCTCAGTTTTCGTCAGTCTTCTTCTTCTTCTTCTTCTTTTTCTTCTTCTCCTCTTCTTCATCTACGTCTTCTTCTTCTGCGTTGTTGTCGCCTTCTTTGTCTTCTTTTTCTTTTTTTCTTTGAGAATCTTCCCTTCGTCTTAAATTCTTGTTTCTTTCAAATTCTAAGTGTCTCTCTTTCTTTTCTCCTTCTAAACTTATTTTTATCGTTCTTCTTTCCCACTCCTTTCCTTTTCGTCTATTTTCATTTTAGTTTTCTTTTGTTTTCTTCTTTTTCTAATCGCTTTCCTCTTCTTCCTCATTTTCTTTTTTGTTCGTACTTTTTCACATTATTATGTTCATCTGTAAATTGCATTTTCTTACACTTCAAATCTGAATATTAATTTTCAATTCCGTTTTATTTTTCATTGTTTTCCAAACATTTTTCAAGTCTTTTCTTTGACTTTTGTTTTCTTCTCAGTCTCTGTTAAATCAAAAACAATTAAAAAATAAAAGAAAACGCCCTTCTCTTTGGATTCCTTGCGCCTTGCACTGACGTCATTCTTTCCAGTAATTTGTCTCGAAACAAATGCATATTTTCCCGCCAAACATTCCCTTCCACTCTCTTCTGCGCTCACTCTTGAAATATTCATGTTTTTTTCCGTCTGGAGCAAAGATTTTCAAGGCATTCGTTCAGCATTAATGTAATCTGGAAGGAAGAATAAACAAACAATTAATTTCTTTGCGTAAATATTGTCGCTTACTTAGATTGAAAACAAAAAACGAAGAATTTTAATACAATAGTAACAACACTGGTTGTAGAATTTACGTCAAGAGAAAAAACATTCTTAAGAATATAATCTAGTTTTAATAGTGGGAATGCTGCAAAACTAGATGTTTAATATACCCGTTTATTATACCCGTTTAATATACCCGTTTATTATACCCGTTTAATATACCCGTTTATTATACCCGTTTATTATGCACGTTTAGATTTCTTACCATATGTGGCATTAAGACTAATGGCAATATCAACATTATCTGATTTTATTGATTCTTTTTATTACAGCTTATTAACCTTTTTCAGGTTATTTAAAGCCAGAAAATATTTTAGATCGTAAGAATTGTTTTTCGGATTTAATAAAAAAGATTAGTGATACAGGTCTTGCTATTTAACTCATAGCTGAGGGTGACGAAGAGATGGATTCATACTTTTCACAAGGGTATTTGCACGTACGGGAATATAACGAACCCAACTGGAAATGGAACTCGGTTCTCCGATTAACGATTCAGAGATATTATCGATTACACTACCCGCACATTCGATATTTTAAAAAGATCTGATATTCTTAACCCATTTAGGTACTGATCATGCCTGACGTTGCTTAACTTAGGTGATCGCACGGATAGTAAAATTAGCCAACTCCATACAGACAGAACAGTTTGTATTACTGTCGATTGAAGCTTATAAAAACACTTTATTAAATCAATTTTTCAGTCAGTTAGGTTTCTTAAGTCCATTAAATCTTATAGTTCTTTCTAGCTTTGATGCAAGTTTATTTCAAATATTTTTTCGTATTATGTAAAGTTAACACTTTGATAAATTAATACTTTCTCCTAATTTTGTTGCTTCCCTAGTTGAATCTTCTTTTGCATTTCACCGTAGGGAAGGCGATAATGCCACTAAGAGACAAGAATTATTATCAGTAGAAAACGTGAACTTGATCAGATACAAAGAGTTGTTACCAGGTTAGTATGGGCGGCACTGATGGTGGGCAAAAGAGATTTAACATTAAATTTAATGAAAATTAAAGAGATTTAATGATAAATGGATTTAATGATAGCAGATTTTATGGAAGATGAACATTTACAAGTCACTCCTTGCCCCACTTAATCACTAATTATTGATCATTTTCGTTTTTATCGAAGTCACCGCAAAACTCCAAAAATTCCTTTATCAACACACACAGACATACAAACGTACTCACGTATACATTTTTTTACTTGCAATACTTTTTAGTCATTTAATTTACAGCATGCACACATGCTTAACTGCATACACATAGATAGATAGATAGATAGATAGATAGATAGATAGATAGATAGATAGATAGATAGACTAGATAGATAGGAACAGATAGATAGATAGATAGATAGATAGATAGATAGATAGATAGGAACAGACTGAGATAGATAGATAGATAGATAGATAGATAGATAGATAGATAGATAGGAATAGACTAGATAGATGAGATAGATAGATAGATAGATAGATAGATAGATAGATAGATAGATAGGAACAGACTGAGATAGATAGATAGATAGATAGATAGATAGATAGATAGATAGATAGACAGACTAGATAGGATAGATAGATAGATAGATAGATAGATAGATAGATAGATAGATAGATAGATAGATATGAACAGACTGAGATAGATAGATAGATAGATAGATAGATAGATAGATAGATAGATATGAACAGACGAGATAGATAGATAGATAGATAGATAGATAGATAGATAGATAGATAGATAGATAGATAGATATGAACAGACTGAGATAGATAGAATAAAAATATATAAAGATAAAGGGCATTCTTAGATAATTTTTGCTAATTTTAGTATTTTTGGTTATCTGATATATCTTCATTGAAGAAGAATGAAAGTTCACTATAAATTAAGACATGCATACCAAAAGAGAGATTCAGTAGTAGTAATTATAACGAAGGCGATAATCCAACTCACCCCAACGAAGCTAGCTACAAATTCACTGAGTCAAGTGAAATTAAGCGAGGATGTAAGCAATGATGAGGTTTTGGAAAGGATGGAAACGAAAAGGAAATTAATATTGAGCATCAGGAAGAGACAAATAAAGTTTCTGGGACCTGCAATAAGGAAGGAGAGCTTGGAGAACCTGATACTAACAGGACAGATAGAGGGAAAAGGAGACAAGGAAAAGCAGCGGATAACATATTTGAAGGATCTGAGCAGGTGGATGATAGAACGGGGTTGCGTGGTGTCACAGGGGAAAGTGTGCTCAGAGCCACCAGGGATAGGGAGAAGTGGAAGGCCATGATCGCCTACGTCCTGAAAGAACAGGGCACATAGAAGAAGAATATATATACCGACTGTTTATAAGAAGTTATAATGTGGATATAAAATGGAGGATCAAATTTATATTATAATCAATATATAAACTGATCCCTAATTTTGTGGCCATGCTAATTTCTATACATTATGTTCTAGATTTATGGGCTAGAGCTAGTAGATGACAGAGCGGGGTTTGGGTGGTGTAACAGGAGAAAGTGTGCTAAGAGCAACCAGAAATACGGAGACGTGGAAGGCCATGATCGCCTACGTCCTGAAGGGACAAGGCACATAGAAGAAGAAAGAAGATATATCTTGTATTTGTTTACGATGGCATGAATGACTTTGAGTTTTAGTTTGAACGTAAAGTCGGAATTCAAAAAGACGAAAGGAAAAATACATTTTCCGGTTTTCAGCTGAGCTTTTGGTTTGTACATTGGTTGCATCGTCGAATATTGTTCGTTTCCAAAATTTCTAGAGTCACCTTTCCCAATCTGACCATGTTTGTTCTTATACTCATTTTGAAACAATTTCATAGATTCAATGTTATAATTATCCTTGTCTGATAGCAGACAAAATTTAAGTTTTTTTCCGTTCGAATCTATCCTGCACATATATAAATCTACCATCTGCCTCGCTGTCGAGCTTGAAAAAGACCTCCAATCCGTAGTGGAGTGAGGCTCGTAAATTTTCATGTTTCCAAAACGAAGCTGCTATCAATTAAAAATCATAGACAATCGCTCCTACCTCCCATTAGCATGGAACTGGCTTGCCTCCCAAAGAGTAAAACACTACGCCTCCTTGGCCTCACACTCTCAGTGGACCTCAAGTGGAATGACTATATCGAATCCATTGCTAAATCCGCTGCTATGAAAGTCGGTTCTCTGTGCAGGGCCCGGAAGTTTTTCCCGTCTGAATCTATCCTGCACATATATAAATCTACCATCCGCCCGTGTATTGAATACTGCTGCCATATCTGGCAGAGTGCCCCTGCTATTCTCCTCGGGGTTCTTGACAAAATATAGCGGAGAATCTGTAATATGATCGATACCGACTTGGCAGACCGGCTGCAGTCACTCTCTCACCAGCGTGATGTGGCTTCCCTGTGCCTCTTCTATAAATACTTTCACGGCTTCTGCTCCGATGAACTTAGATCACTGGTTCCCCCTAGGTACGAATTTGCACAAGATACTAAGTTAGCAACTAGATCCCACCCTTTTACAGTGAAACCGATGAAATGTAACTGCAATTTCTACTCCAACAGCTTCTTTTCTCGCACTTCCCGTCTGTGGAATTCCCTTCCACATACTTGTTTCCCCAACAGCTACAATCTCCAGGAGTTTAAATGTAAGGTCAATAGGCATCTAACACACTAACTCGCATTTATTCTCTCAAACACTCTTCCCATCTACATCCTTACCCGTCTATCACCCTTCTTCTGACATTTTCTATATCTAACCACTCTTTCTCATCACCTTCCCCTATGTATCCCCCTGCGCAATAGTGGCAGTGGAATGCCTTGCTTGTGATGAAATGATTAAAAAAAATTATCATGTTAACATTAAACTTTAAAAAAATGTTCTAATGCGCATGTCAAAAGCTGGTGATAAAAGTTCGCTAGTTTCTCGATTTAGACGTGTCCTCTGCGCAACCAATTTTATAACATAATACTTCATACACTTTCCATTTCTTCTTTAAAATTATAATTTTTCTCATTTTTCGCCTTTTCGCTTAAGGTTTTCTCATTCATCATTTATTACACTCACAATATATTTTTAACTATTCAACTGCTGTTAAAGAAATTATTAGTGTTCTCTACGCAACCCTGCCTAAAACATGTTGCTGAAAATCCCTTTAATTTCTTCTTGATTATTAAAATGATTTTTTCCCATTTTCGCTTTTTGTTTTCGAGTTTTCTTACACATTTACTACTCTCAAAATATATTTTTAAACACTCAGCTGCTGTTAAAAGGACTTTATTTTCTCTATTTACGTGTCCTCTACGCAACCATGCCTATATGTTGCCGAATATCTCTTTCATTTCTCCCTTGAAATTATAATAATTTTTTTCTCATTTTTGGAATTTTGTTTTCGAGTTTTCTCATTCAATATTACACTCACAATTTTAATTTTCAATTATTGAGATATTGTTAAAATCTCGCCAATTTCTTTATTTAATTGTCCTCTGTGAGATTATGTTTATAACATGTTGCCCAGAAGCCGTTTAATTCCTCCCTTGAAATTATAATTTTTTTCATTTTTGACTTGAAGTTTTCTTACACTTACTCACCGTTTTTTGCGTTTACATTATACGTTGTCGGCTAAACATTTACCACAGCAATAGCAAGTGTTCCATAATAAAAGTTACATTTATTGCTACT
>JBBBDQ010001227.1:1200000-1275000 GCA_037127315.1 Ascarosepion bandense
TGACTGGTGAAACTGGTCATCAATATGATAGTTAAGTGCCATACGTGATACACGCTTTGGGCGATCATGTCTCGAAAGAGACATGTCTTACTGGGCAGAAGATTATCCCACAGTAGATTGCCATTGCTCTCTGCGGTAGACTGATTGCCAGCGAAGGCTATAGAACCCAATCTGTCCTATTATTTAACCCATAACTGGAGGGAAGAGACCGATTAATACATTTCCCAAGGGTATTTGTGCGTAAGTGAATACAAGGAATTTTGTAGCCCCATACTTAATTTACCAAGACAAAACATACACATGTTACGACCTCCAATTAAGATCAGAAGTCATGAGAGTCACGTAATATGTCGCATTAAGGGATTTATTATTATTATTATTATTATTATTATTATTATATTTCTATTTTTGCTATGGTCACACCACCTACCAAGTCTGCGTGGTGTGATATCATCTTGCCAGTGAGTAGTTTTAAGTGCCTAATTACCAATTTCTTTCTGGAGCCTATGAGTCAAAAAAGCACTCTTGGGGTTTTATGTTTTCACATTGAGGATGTTTCATTGAGATGTTATGTAGCACTGAGATGCTGCAAAGCAAAATGAAGCAAACATTTTTAACTAATATTTTACATAATGTCTTTTCAAATATCTTGTTTGAAGAAAAATATTCACTAATTATGATTTTAGTCCTTAATTAATCACTTTTATAATTACTGTTGTGAATCTTCGTCGCCAATTTGTTGTGGGGTTGTGGCGTAACTTCGCCGCAAAGTTGTAGTGACGGGTTCGGTCGGAGGTAAGACACGGAACACAGAGATAGGTTCAGAACAGTATGTTAGTATGAGAAACAAGATATTCAAAGGAAGTGTTAATAATCAGTAACTAGAAATAAGTAAGTCCAAAGGTATTATTATGCTGCTTATTGCCTGACTAGTAGCTATCGTTAACTGCTGTACTAGCTACTCTTTAACTGCTGTCAACTGCCTTCGTTAACTGCTCTTGACTGCTCTGTTAACCGCTCTCGTTAACTGCACTTCGTGAACTTCCCCGGAAGTCACGCAGGTAACTATACAAAACAAGAGGAAGAGTTCATTCCTCGTAGGAGGGCACCATGACAATTATTAAAAAAACGTATTTTTCTGATGTTGAGTTGTCACGATGGTGAGTTGTTCCGGCGCTCAGTCCGCTGTGTCGAGTTGTTCCTTCCCGTTTCCGATTTCCATTTTATTAAAACACCTCGTTTATTGTATATTGAAAAAAGAACTCGATTGCCCGATTATTAAGACCCTCTCCTTTTATGAGATACTTAAAATGACTCAGAGGTGGAATTGTGTCGTAGTCATATTGAAAGATCACGTGTGCAAAATATACATACTTATAAACATTGGCTGATACGGAGAGAAAACTACAGGACTGTGTAGTAAAAGAAAGCGATAAAAAAGGACTTTCACCTGCATAAAGATATAATATATGGGCATAGACAAAAAAATCCTACGAAGCAAGGTAAAACTGGTGATATCATAAATAAGCAAAATATCTGAGAAATATTTTAACAGCGGATCGAAAATGTAACATTGAAATTCGAACACCTATTGTACAGTATGAGTGCAGGTACAAAGATTTGAATACCTGGAAAGTGTTCTAACAGAAAACGGAAAGTGAGGCACAGAGAACCAAAGGTGAATTGATATGGCGAAGGAAGCGTTCCAGAAGTTGAGTAAAGTATTAAGAAACAGGACAATTTCGCTAGAAACAAAGAAGAGAGTACTGGATTGCTATGTGATGTGGGTTCTTCAATATGTCAGTGAATGTTGGACAATATCATCAAAGATGAAGGAAAGACTTGAAGCAATTGAAGTGTGGTTATACAGAAGCATACTGGTATAAAGTGGGGGATCAATTCCATATTACAATCAATATATAAACGGACCCCTCACTTTGTGGCCACATCAGTTTCTATACATTTATATTCATGAAATCCAAAAGCACAAGGATGCATTCCATGAACTGAGTAGAGTATTAAGAAACAGGACAATTTCGCTAGAAACAAAGAAGAGAGTACTGGATTGCTATGTGATGTCGGTTTTTCAATATGGCAGTGAATGTTGAACAATATCATCGAAGATAAAGTAAAATCTTGAAGCAACAGAAATATGGTTCTACAGAAGCATACTGAGAATAATGAGAAAGTGAGCTTGGAAAACCTAATCCTCACAGGGCGTATTGAGGGCAACGGATATAAAGGAGATCAGCAAGCCACCTTTCTACGAGCGTGTTTGGATGGATGACGAACGATGCCGGGAGCTTAGCAAAAGAAGACAAAACCGCTAAGGATCACAAGGGATAAGGAAATAGTGGAGAACAATGATCGCCTATGCCGTTAAGTAACTGGGCACATAGAATAAAAAGGAAGATTGCATAGTAGGAATAAATACTTTCATTGGGAAGTGATTTTGGCTACTGCTGGTGCTGCTAATATGGAACTGTGAACTACAGCGTCAAACTTCAGGGTAGACGTCTTCAGTCAGTGCTGAACCAAAACGGTCGTGGAACAAGCAAATGACCATAGCATTCATATCAGGCATCCTGCTTCGGAGGCGAATTGATGGCGGTTTATGTAGTTTATCGCAGCGGTTCAAAAACGAATTGCTGATTAAACTGCATGCATCTTTACTATGACTTTAAAATTATTCTTTTCTTGTTTCAGAAGTGGATGCGCGAAGACAGCCGAAAATTAACCTAGTTTGTCGCATGAGAAGGATTCATTTATGAGATGAATTTCAACTTTCTAGAAGCCTGTAAAAGCACTCAGATCAGTTCATCACCGAACAATATACTAAATTCTAGGAGAATAATTCACGAATCTGTCAATAATGCCAAAAAAGAAGTGAAAACCAAAATAAATATCTAAATATTGTTATTGAAACTAACTTAATAGTGTTGCAAACTTTAATTCCGACCAAATGCCAGTCTGAATATATATATATATATATATATTAGTCATCCACATACAAGCCTGCTTCGCTGCATCACAGCTCATCAGTGTGGCTAGATACAAGCCTGCTTCGCTGCATCACAGCTCATCAGTGTGGCTAGACGCATCCACTTGCTTCATGGCCGGGATCGAAACTCAACCGATTTGGTGTCAGTCGGAGTCGCTACTCCCTAAGCCATCGACGCATGGAATCAGAGACGGGAAATTTTAACGTGTTGTATATAAGCAGTGTATACACACGCCAGTCACCGAAAGAACTCAATTCATTTCTGAAGAGTCACGCATATAGCAGAAGTGGAAACTGTTTTTAAAATTTTCTTATATATATATCTGTGTGTGTGTGTGTGTGTGTGTGTGTGTGTGTGTGTGTGTGTGTGTGTGTGTGTGTCAAGGTAAGTGCAAACAACAACACAATGTACTACATCGGTGCCAATGAGGGACCATTCAAGAAAATCAAAAACAACCACAATCTTTCATTCTCCAACCGAAAATACTTGAACAGCACTACACTATCCACATACGTATAGCATCTAAAAGACAGAAATATTTCACCAACAATAAGCTGGAAAATACTAAAAAAGCACCTACCTACAACATTACAAAAAGATGCCTACATTGTCTACATGAAAAAATAGCAATTATATCTCATACCCCACAAAAGAACTTACTAAACATAAGATCAGAACTAATTTTCAAATGCAGACATGAAAATAAATACCTATTATCCCAATTCATACCAAACGGATAAAAAAAGGAACCGCTGATAACATAACCCTATCAATTATTCTCTAGTTCAAACTACCACCATAATAATTGCATTTATTGTTATTATCATTACACCACCTTTACTAATCACTACTACCGCTTGACAATAACTATTTGCTACCACAACTGTTATTATCATCAAATATTACTATCACAGTATTAGTCCACAATCATCATTAACATAAATTATTCCTCTCTACCAGAGTAAAATTAATACCAATACACATAAAAACTAACCAGCATTAGAAATTAGAATTTCTACCTTTTAAATACGAGCAACCAAAAAAAAAAACAATCTAATAACCGATTTTAAAATACAAAATAACAATACAGCCTTAAATAAAATAATAGCAATTTTCACCAATCATAGCTTCACACAGACCCCATCATAGGCACATATGTACGTACGAGAAATCAACAACTGCCCACGCGTTGACATCGCTACACTATTCGAATACACCAACCGAATGCGTATGTATGTGCGCAACGGTACACATATATATGCCGAGCCCCGTATGATTCGCATATATGTTTGTGTGAGCCCCAGTGGGCACACGCGCGTGTGTGTGTGTGTCTTTGCGCACGTCAATGGGTGTACAAATGTGTATATATGTCTGCGTCTGTCATGTCATAACCCAGGGTTACAAACTCACACCTATATATATATATATATATATATATATATATATAGTTTTAGTGCAAAGAATTTATCACTTTAACTGAGCAAGTTCATGTCGATTTCGAAGTTATGATGCCTTCACTCACCAGGGCTTTGTTTTTATTTTTTATTTCTTTATCAACGCTGTCTCCATCCAGACATCGAGCACTTTATGATAAAAAACCAGCTTGTCAAAATACTTTTTATCAGTAAAACGACTGAAAGAAACAACAAAATTGGAGCCAAAATCTATTACACCTCATCCATATATATATATATATATATATATATATATATATATATATATATACAAGTGAAAAATAATAAAATTGCAACGTTCAAAACATTCATTTAAAACAGTGGTCAATAAAAAAAAATAGAGCAATAAATATTTATTATTAATTATTACGGTAGAACATATGAAAAATTACTACAAAATTGTACATTTTGTTTTGACATTGAAAGAACAATGTCTCATTAGGTAGTTAACAGCGATGGTAATAAACGTTTTCATTTAAGTTAGTTTTTTTATGAAAACAACACTTACCTTTATTTTTTGGAAAAAAATTCCGTACAAAGTCAGTCAGTTAAGTGCTATACGTGACACACGCTTGGGCGATCATGTCTCGAAAGAGACATGACTGACTGGGCAGAAGATTATCCCGCAGTAGGTTGCCATTGCTTTCTGCGGTAGACTGGTTGCCAGCCAATGCTACAGAACCCAATCTGCCCTGTTATTTAACCCATAACTGGAAGGAATAAACGGATTAATACCTTTCCCAAGGGTATTTGCGCGTAAGTGAAGGCAATGAATTCAGCTGGAATTCGAACTCGGCTATTCCTCATTCCGAGTCGATATCCACTGCACCACAAAAGAAAAAAAAAAGAATAAAAGAAGGAAGAAAAGAGAAGAAAATAAGATGAGAAATCATGGAAAAAAGAGACAAAGGAAAAAGATGCAGAAGAAATAGAAAGTGAAGAGAAAAATAAGCGAGAAATTGTAGAGAAAATGAAAAGCCAATGAAAACAGCTAAAGAAGAGGATTCAAAATTAGAATGGAAATGGGTTGTATTATTTTTTATTTTTATTTATTTATTTTTTATAATTTTATTTTTAATCTACTTTATAATATTAGGTTGAATTATTTTTTTTTTTAATCTTATCACCCCGAGCAAGGCGGTAACGCCACTGATGTGCAAGGGGCTACGTAATAGTGAGAAGATTGGAAAAGAAAAAGCCGGAAACAACGTCCTAAACAGGGAACAAGGGATGAGCCTCTTAACCTGTTCAATAGACGTGGGTGGAGTGTGAACCTGGCGATAGATAGATCTATCTACTCCAATTGAAAAAAAAAAACAAAGTGAGAAGGTTAGAAAAGAGAAAGCCGGAAACCACATCCTAAACAGGGAACAAGGGATGAGCCTCTTAACCTGTTCAATAGACGTGGTGGAGTGTGAACCGGGCGATAGATAGATCTATCTACTCCAATTGAAAAAGTGAGAAGATTGGAAAAGATTGTTTCAATAAATATCTATTATTTTACGTTCTATGAATAATATTTCTGTTTGTGTATTGGATTTGATCATTTTTAAATGACAAAAGATCTGAGTTTCAATAGTGTAACGTTGGATTAGTATCTGTCTGCAAGCCATGGTGCGCAGAAGGTTGCAATGAAAGAGAAGGGAAGACAGAAAAAAACGGTACAGGATGTTGTAGAAAGAATAAGAGAGAAGGACGAGACTGAAGGAGATAGAAGATGGCAATTGACGTTGCATTTAAACTTTTGGAGATTGTGGCTATCATGGAAGCAGGTACAGGGAAAGAGGTTCTACAGGTGGGAAGGGAGTTCTGAAGACGGGAATAAGTTCTACAGGCAAGAAGGGAGTTCTACAGGCGAAAAATGCTAAAAAAGAAACTGTCAGAGTAGAAGTGTCGGTTATATTTGCCCATTTTGATGGCAAAAGGGTGGGACCTAGTTGCCAATCTGGTTGCTCGAGTAAATTTCCGAAGTCGGGGCACCATGGAAGGAAACTCGTCAGAGCAGAAGCCGTGAAAATTTTTTGAGAAAAGACAAAGGGAAGCCACATTCCGTCGGTGATAAAGTGGCTGAAGGAGAGTTTTCAAATCTGAACCGATGACATTGCAAATCCTCTTTTTGATTTTGTCAAAAACCCTGAGATGAATAGCAGGAGTGCCTGGCCAGATAGAGCAACAGTATCCAATGCACGGACGAATGGTAGATTTGTAAATGTGCAAGATGGATTCTAACAAGAAAAAACTTTTTGGCTCGGCACAGCGACCCAACCTTCTTAGCAGTAGATGCAGATATTGATTTAATGTATTCATTCCAGTTGAGATTGAGGCTTGGGAGATGCAGATTATTGCTTTCAGAAAGACTAGTGCGATTTATATTAATGGAAGGTAGGAAAGCTTCTTTATGGTGGTTAAAGGAGAGCAGCTTCGTTTTCGAAGCATTATAATTTACGAGCCATTTTTTACCCCGATCCATCACGAATTGGAGGTCCTTTCCAAAAACAGACGTGATGTCTATTTTGTCAGCCCTGGCATATTTCATATTAAGACAAAAGTAAATGGTGGTGTCATCAGCATAGATTCCAACTTGGTAACTAACTACATCAGAAAGATCATTGATGGATATCAGGAAGCGCGTAGGATTTAGGATATAGTCTTGAGGGACACCTGCGTTCACATGAAAAGATTTGGAAGTATGCTCATTCAGAAAGATCATCATTTTACGATTTGACGGGAACGATTGGATTAAATCGAAAAATCATCCTGTTATACCGTAGCACTGTAGCTTGCGCAGAAAGCCAACATGACAAACCCTATCAAACACTTTCAAGATATAGAAGGCAACAACCCGGGTTTCGCTGTTTTTATCAAGGGCCTAATATATGTATTCGGTGATGGCCGTTAGCACATCAGTTGTAGATGTGACAAAGAGGAAGGCATACTGCTTGTCAGAAAATAAGTTGGTAGATGTGAGATGTTGAATTGTTTCAGCATTCTCAATAGCCTCAAACACTTTTCCAAAAAGTGATAAGAGGCTGATAGGGTGATAGTTGGTGGGGGTCAGTGGGCTCACCAGGGTTTTTAAAAACAAGAACTACAGAGAAGGACTTTCAACAAGCAAGAAGCAGCAAGGCAAGAGTTACAGAGTTTGGAGAGGACAAAAGAGAGTTCAGGGGCACATACACACACACACACACAAACACACACACACACACACACACAAACACACACACACACACATATATATAGTATATAATTGTGATAATGTTTAGCGCCAAAGTTGTTGTTTTATTATTGGTTTTACTGATAAATTTTATTTTGGCAAGCAGGTGTTTTATCGTAAAGTGCTCGATATCGGGTAAAGAGAGAACGTTGATAAGCACAAAGAATTTGTCACTTTAAATGAGTAGGTTCATGCCGACTGCAAAGTTTCGTGAGGACACTGTTATAAGGTCCTCACTCGTCCGGGCTGGTTTGCCAAATTATTACTTGACTGATCGGCATCAGTTTCGTCATGCTTTTTTGGAAGTTTCGTGAATGTATTAGGATATGTTCACCCATCAGGGTTTGTCCGTTTTTTTCTGATAATATTTTACAACCAGGCTTGACGAGTGAGAACCCCATAATGGTATCTTCACGAAATTTACAAGTTGACATAAGCCAGCTCAGTTAAAGCGACAAAATACGTATGTTTATATATATATATATATATATATATATATATATATATATATATATATTCTACAATTTCATGGGTAATACGTATTTCGCAGCGGGGAAAAAAAGGCTACTGGTCAAACCCAAAATATAATAATAATAATATTCAAAATAATCCCGAAAATAGTTACATACATACGCTCACGTGCCCATGTCGGGAATAGATTACTGTTACAAATGTCTATTCTATAAATTTAACATTGAGTTCTTTGGAGTTCGTCTCTATCGGAATTCAACTGACATATATACCAAGTATTCTACGTTATATATATATATATATATATATATATATATATGTGTGTGTGTGTGTGTGTGTGTGTGTGTGTGTGTGTGTGTGTGTGTGTGTGTGTGTGTGCAACTCCGTAATTTCGTGGGACACCGTTATGGTGTTCTAATTTGTCAGGGTTATTTGCCCTTATCAATGCTTTATCTCAATCCTAATATGGAGCACTTTACTATATAAATTCTTAGACCCAGATTGATAAAGATTACTCGATACGTTTGTCCCTTTCTTTACCCTCTTTCTTCCCCTTTCTTTCTTTCTTTCTTTCTTTCTTTCTTTCTTTCTTTCTTTCTTTCCCCGTAATATTACTTTTAACAATTATGAATTAAACCACTTTAGATTTTGCTCCCTACATTGTTTAATTATTAATTTAATTCTCAATCTTACTTTTTAATTCTTAATTTACTTTTCTTTTTTTTTTATAATTTTAAAATTATAATTTTTTTATCTACATGTAATATTTAAATATGTAAATTTTTACGTTTCATGATTTACACCCCTTTGATTTCTTCTTACTGTATTTTATTATTTTGTATATTTTTTAGTCAATATTTTTCCCCGGTGTCGTAAACACACTCGTGCGCACAAACACACACACACACATACACACACATATATGTAAATATATATATATATATATATATATATATATATATATATATATATATATTCACATGTACATATGTATTGTTACTCCCTACCTCATAGTCGTAGTCGGGTGTGCTGCATAAACATTTTGGCCATCTGTTGCTACATTGCCTACAAGGCGAATAAAAAAAGGGCATCTATTTAATTAAAAGCAAGGCATCTTTCGCGACCTACCCTGTTTTATGGACGGTTCCCTATGACCCACACGTCTTACGTTTCCCCTAAATTGTCGACTAATTGTAATTAAATTTTTTGTCTAAAAATTAAAAAACTAAAGAAAACAAGAATTCAGTTAATGAAAAGTGAAGAAGATGGAAAGAAAGTGAAGTGAAAGAGAGAGAGGAGGAGAAGAAGCGGGAATGAAGAAGTATTAAAGAGTGGGGTACAAGTAAGAGATACAAAAGCAAGAAGGAAATAGGAGGGAGAGTGAGAGGAGAAAGAGCGAAATAATGAGTGGGGTACAAGTAAGAGATAAAAAAGCAAGAAGGAAATAGGAGTAAGAGTGAGAGGAGAAAGAGCGAAATAATGAGTGGGGTACAAGTAAGAGATAAAAAAGCAAGAAGGAAATAGGAGGGAGAGTGGGAGGAGAAAAGAAAATGGTATAAAGTGGGAGCAAAAAAAAGATCATGAGTAACTGGGAGAACAAGTGAGGTTAAGAAGTGGGAAAAATGTTAAAATAAAATGTAAATCGAAGTCGGACTAAACGACAAAGGAATTTAAAGCTGTGATATGGTGAACGAGCTGGTAAAAGAAATTGAAGCGGAGGATACAGTATGAAACGATGTAAGTATAAGAGTAAAAGTGGTGCGCGACAGGGAGTGGTTGACCGAGGGGAACAAAGAAATTTAATAGAAATATGCTGTATAAAACGACGCAGGGTTCAAGTCTGCACCTTTATTCATATATTTTACAAATTCATTCGACGAAGATACGACGCAAAAACCTATCTAAATCTAAACTTATTTATAAATGGAACTCTGTGTGTGTGTGTGTGTGTGTGTGTGTGTGTGTGTGTGTGTGTGTGTGTGTCCGTGTCCGTTACCTATAGACTCCGAAACGGCTGAACCGATTTTCTTGAAAATTTACACAGCTGTACTATAAGCGTCTGCGAGTGCTCTTAGCTAGGTTTGGTGCCGAGGTACACCCGATAAATATCGAAAATCGATAATCGAAAAAATCGAGTTTTGAAGGAGTGATCCGATTTCAATCAAATTTGATACACTCACAGACAAAGACATAAGAAACGATATTCAGAAGTTTCAATGTTGCAGTTTTTATAATAATGCAGAAAATCGATAATATATATATATATATATATATATATATATATAAAAGGCAAGATGTTTGTGTGTGTGTTTGTTTATCTGCCTGTGTGTCTGTATTTTTTCAACCCTTTTATTTTAGTTTTTGCTTCGGGTTTGGCGCTAAGTAGGTATAATTGTAGTTCTTAGTCTCAGCCATGATACCATTTACTCAGAGGACTTATTTAGCCTTCAAAATTCAGTTTACAACGAAAAAAACTTATTTGATATCGATACCAGGAAATCAAAATTTGACTTACATCCATTCATTTTTCTTTCCGTCTACGGTTTCGCTTTAACTGGAAACAACTATTGCTTTTTAGTCTTTCGTACCAACGTCCAAAGAGTCTGATCTCCAGGACCACGAATTAGTTTTAAAGCTTTTATTACTATACTGCTAGTTTGAATATATTTTTAACAGGTATCACCCCAAGCAAGTCAGTCAAGCCACTAAGATAAAAGGGATTACCACGTATGGAAGAATTAGGAACAGAAACATTAAAAATGAGCGGGAAGAGAAAAGAGTAATAGATAGCGATTGACGTTGCATTTAGTTTTTTTGAAGATTAATAGTTGGCTGGAAAGCATGGAACCGTAAGCTAGTTTCACAAGCGACAAGTGCGAAAGAATAAACTGTTAGCATATAACTGCCGGCTTATATCTAGTCACCTCAACTGTAAATTGAGCAGGTCTCGACGCCAGTCTAGTCAGTCAGTTAAGCGCCATACTTGATACACGCTTGGGCGATCATGTCTCGAAAGAGACATGACTGACTGGGCAGAAGATTTTCACGTAGTAGTTTTCTATTACTTTCTGCGGTAAACTGGTTGTTATCCAAGACTATCGAACCCAAACTGTCCTGTTATTTAACCCATAGCTTTCCTAGAGGTACTTGCGCGTAAGTGAATGCAACGAATTCAACTGGAATTCGAACTCTGCCGTCCGATTTCTCGTTCCGAGTCGATATCCACTGCACCACAACGCACACCTAATACTCCATTAAAAAAAAATAGATAGCACAATGAAGCGCTAATCCGAACAATTACCATAAAAGTATTAATAGAACAGACACAGGGAGGCAACCTTACGGTGGTTGAAAAGTGACTGAATAATATTGCCGATTCTTCTTTGGCTTTTATCAATGTTATGGTGAAAAACACTTATTTTATAGTGAATAGACTCTCCCACCTAATTTAAGTGCGAGTTGTAAGAGGAACGAGGGTCAGTCGATGTTGGCCGATAGTCGATAGTTAGTCGAATACGAAAGTAGTCAGCGACCTGGCAAGATTACACTGCATAATACATATTATATCAAGTTCCTAAAGTTTTGTACGTCGAACCTATTAGGACCGTATTTAGCCCAAATACTAGCCTCCGCGGCGAAAATAACTCCACAACAATCAAGGAACTCAAAGTAAATATCGGGGCCACCGGACCATATGGGGCATCAATATTCTAAACAAGGACGAATAGTAGACTTAAAGGTATGTAAATTAGATTCTAGGGAGAAAAATTGCCTCACACGACACAATAAACCAACTTTCTTAATAGCTGACCTAATAATAGATTCAATAGAGTCTTTCCAGTTCAAGTCAGTCAAGAACGTTTGCCTGAGATGATGCAACGAATCACTTCCCTGGAGGTTTGCATCAGCCATGCTGATGGAAAGAAAAAAATCGTTTGAGAAAGTGAATTGCTCGGTAATCTCGACTTATTTGGGTAAGATTTTAGAATAATCTGCAATATTTCGTTCATTTTTTTAATTCAATTAGCGCATTTTGCATAGCTGTGCTTATCACTCTCTTCAATATAGAATCAGTAAGTCAGTTAAGTGCCATACGTGATACACGCTTTGGGCGATCATGTCTCCAAAGAGACATGACTGACTGGGCAGAAGATTATCCCGCAGTATGTTGCCATTGCTTTCTGTGGTAGACTGGTTGCCAGCCAAGGCTACAGAACCCAACCTGTCCTATTATTTAACCCATAACTGAAGAGAAGAGATGGATAAATATCTTTGCCAGGTGTATTTCTGCCTAAGTGAATGCAACGAATTCAACTGGAATTCGAACTCGGCTCCCGGATTTGTCGTTTCGAGTCGATATCCACTGCACCACAACGCACATCCCCTTATAAGATTTTCTTCTTCTATGTGCCCTGTCCCTTCAGGACGTAGGCGATCATGGTTCTCCACGTTTCTCTATCCCTTGTGGCTCTTAGTATGTTTGCTCCTGTTACTCCTGGCAACCCCCGTTCCATCATCCACCTGATCAGGCCCTGCAAATATGTTATCCACTGCCTTCCTCTGTCTCTCTTTCCTTCTATCTGGCCAGTCAGTATCAGGTTCTCCAGGCTCTCCTTCCTCATTGCGTGTCCCAGGAACTTCAGTTGTCTCTTCCTGATGGTCAGTATTAATTTCCTTTTTGTTACCATTCTTTCCAACACCTCATCGTTGCTTACATGCTCAGTCCACGATATTCGCAGCATCCTTCTGTAGAACCACATTTCCGCTGCTTCCTGTTTTGTCCTCATTTTCGATGATATTGTCCAGCATTCATCGAGGCCCCTACAACTTACAAGGCAGCAGGTAGTTTGAATTCAGAGTTTTCTTCGCCTAGACTGGTATCCATTTAAGGCTATAGGACCCAGTCTGTCCTGCTATTTTGTTTCTGAAGTTATCTTCTAACCTTTGCCTGAGGAGGCAGGATCTACAAAACAGTAGGTGGTTTGAATTCAGAGTTTCCTTTTCCTAGATTGGTCGCCACCCAAGGCTATATGACTGTGTCTGTCCTGCTATTCTACCCATTGCTGGGTGGAGACCAGATGGATTCATACATTTCTCAAGGGTAATATCCCAAAAATGAATGTAATGAACTCGACTAGAATTCAAATTTTGTTCTTCGATTCCTCAGTCCGATCTGTTAACCATTACTCTACTGTGACTGCAACATTTACTGGGAACAAAAAGCCTGCATCCGGACACAAAAAATAAAAAGAGGAATAAGGTATGCTTTCTTATTGGATTTAATTCATACAATGTTGCAATTCGAAGAGAATTGGAAAATCTATTAGAACTTATTATCGGCAGCCATTATCTCAACAGAAAATGTGGCTAACACTGATAGCAGACTCGGAAAAAATTCCTAGACAATGTAGCAAAAGAAAGCAAGAAGAAGGGACTAACCATTAGTTATGATAAAACAAAGGAATAGTCATCGATAAAAGAGGCTACCGAAAATATGACTTGGAAACACCAGAACCAAACAGGAACAGAAATTTAACTACGTTGATGGTGGAACAACAGGGTGTGTGGCACAGAGATCTGAAGATGCATAGGAATGGCGAAAAAGACCTTCCAGAAAATAAGCAAATGATTAAAATGTAGGAAAATTAGTCTTCTTCAATATGGCAGTGTGTCCTTCAATGTGCGTCCTTCAATAAGGCAGTGAATGCTGGACACTCGCATCAAAGATGAAGGAAAGACTTAAAGCAACCGAAATGTGGTTCTACAGAAGGATGCTGAGGATACCAGGGATGAAACATGTGAGCAACAATGAGGTTTTGAAGAAGATGGAAACGAAAAGGAAACTAATAGTTAAAACCCGGAAAAAGACAGATGAAGTTCCTGGGACACGTAATGAGGAAAGAGGGCTTGGGGATTCTGATACTCACAGGACAAATAGAGGGGGGAAGAGGCAGGGGAACTCAACGCATGTCATTTTTAACGGGCTTGAGGTAGTGGATGTCAGATCAAAATTTGGGAGTGGTAACAAGAGAAATATGTTAGGAGCTACAAGGAATAGGGAGATGTGGAGGGTCATGATCGCCTGCATGAGACACAGCGCATAGAAGAAGAAGAAGAAGAAGAAGAAGAAGAAGAAGAAGAAGAAGAAGAAGAAGAAGAATTAAAAATGTTAGTAATATAAATATCTGGAACATATCGGTATTAGTTCATAAAGAATGGAGTAAAATTATCAAAACTATTTTAACAAAGAAGTTTGATAAAACTATTTCAAAACAGCCATAAAGGCAATAAAGTCACTACAATGCAAACAATTACTTATTATGAAATAATATGAGAAATATAAAACACTGTTTAAGAAAGAGAACAATAAAAGAACATAAGTTAAGCAGACAGAAGATAACGATTAACAGTGCATTTAATTTTTGAAGATCAAAGTTGACTTGAAAACAAGAAGCCGGTAGAGAGTTTCAATAGCGAAAAGTCCGAGAGAAGAAACTGTTAACATTGGACTTACGGTTACATCTAACCAAATCAACTGTAAAATGATGAGACCTAGCTGCCAACCGTAAATTTTTAAATTCAAGGTAACAAAGACGAAATATTGTCAAAACAATTACCCTGGAAATATTTGAAAAACAATGGGAAACTACATTAGGGGATCAAAATAACTGAAGCCGAGATGCCAGATCCGAGTTGATAACATCGCAGATTCTTATTCATATTTTATCCAAAGCCTCTATATAAATTGTAGAAGTTTAAAGAGTAAAAGGTCGGAATAATTATCACTGTCCATCGTCTGCATAGGTTCCCAACTTTTTTGCTGCGTTTACCCCAAAATACAATTTCTCTATTATCCATTACTCCAATGAACAAATACCCGTAATATAGGAAAAGAAGTAATTATATTTTCATATATCAAAAGCAAAGTTAATGGAAATTATTCAATATAATAGTACCAATCTATAATAATCAGAGGTATAGTAGCAATAACCTAGCCGTGATTCTTAATGTGAGTGTTGAGCTTGTGCCAGTTTATTTATTCTTGGCTTTGTGACTGAAAGGGCTATTCGGGCGTCGTTTGCCACGTTGAGTCTGCTACGTTTCTTGGTCTTCATTCCAAGGACACAGTGTGAAATTATAATCTTCCCAAACCAAACATCCATTACCTACCCCCCAAATATGGGCTCATTACCCCACTGGGGTAATTGACCCCGGGGTTGGGAACCATGGGACGGCATTACAAATCGAACACAAGTTTACTAAAACTAAAGTTTAATGGAAACTAATGCTTACTCATCTATCTCTCAGACTGTCTCAATGGCCTCATATCTATTTATTTCGCTTTATGTATCTGTTAATATCTACCTTTGTATATTTTATATATATTTTGTATTTAATGCAGTATCTAGCGACCCTATGCTTATTAACTTTCTCTCTGAATAACTGTCAATGACAAGCTTTTCATTATTAATATCTAATCTAATCTAAACTTATTTATAAATGGAACTTTGTGTGTGTGTCTGTGTGTGTGTGTGTGTGTGTCCGTTACCTATAGACTCCGAAGCAGCTGAACAGATTTTCTTGAAAATTTACACAGTTGTACTATAAGCATCTGCGAGTGTTCTTAGCTAGGTTTTGTGTCGAGGTACCCCCGATAAATATCGAAAATCAATAATCGAAAATATCGAGTTATAGAAGGAGTGGTCCGATTTTAATCAAATTTGATACACTCATAGACAAAGACATGAGAAGCAATATTCAGAATTTACAAGGTTGCAGTTCTTACAATAGTGCAGAAAATCGATAATATATATATATATATATATATATATATATATATATATATATATATATAAGGCAAGATGTTTGTGTGTATGTCTGTTTACCTGCCTGTATGTCAGCCCTTTTATTTTAGTTTTTGCTTCGGGTTTGGCTCTAAGTAGGTATAATTGTAGTTCTTAGTCTCAGCCATGATACCCTTTACTCAGAGGACTTATTTAGGCTTCAAAATTCAGTTTACGGCGAAAAACATTTATATGATACCAATACCAAGAAATCAAAATTTGACTTACATCCATTCATTTTTCTTTCTGTCTACGGTTTCGCTTTAACTGGAAACAACTATTGCTTTTTAGTCTTTCGTACCAACGTCCAAAGAGTTTGAGCTCCAGGAGCACGAATTAGCTTTAAAGCTTTTATTACACCGAGCAACGCCGGGCTATACTGCTAGTATATATATATTTATGGCTGACCACTCGTATCCAAGGATGCCTGACTACGAAGGCGACTAGCTAATCCCTGTTGCAGATACATGCTCAGGTGTTTTTTCGAAACCCACAGAGTCCACCTGTGGTTTGAACTGCAACTATGCTCGGAGGACTTTAGTTACAGTTTCTGCGCTTTACCTAGCGTGAACAACAGTCTAAACAAGACCAGGACGCTCAAAGCCTCGGTCACGATGACTTGTGACTTCGAGCTAGCACAAACATTGACGAATCCCAAAGGGTCCCATCTACCTGATTTCACTGACAAGGCTTGGGTCAACGCTCCAGACCGATAACGTCAAAGAATTACCTTCATGACAAGTCGACCATGGTGAGATTCGAACCCGAATAGGTCAGAAAGCGAACGTTCAACCACTCGACCACGCGCCCATAATCTCTCTCTCTCTCTCTCTCTCTCTCTCTCTCTATCTATCTATCTATCTATCTATCTATCTATCTATCTCGCCCGGCATTTTCCTCACCAAACATCTATCTGTCTCTTAACCTATTTTTCCTCTCTTCACCATTCAATTAGCTCACACCGGTCAGTACTACGCCGTGCCTTGTATGACTCTCTTGAAATATTTCCTATCAGTTAAACTTAAAGAAATGGAAAAAAAAACATTTTGCTCAGATACCGGAAGTCCTTAAAGCGCTTGTCCATGTCGGGAACGGAAATGACATTAATTGGCTGCCATGTTTGTCACTTTTCTAGCACCTGAGTCATTTTTCAAGAGATAAGGCCACGCCTCGCAACTTTAGCTACCCACCACAGATATTAACTCTCCTTTATATATATATATATATATATATATATATATGTGTGTGTGTGTGTGTGTGTGTGTGTGTGTGTGTGTGTGTGTGTGTTGGTTTCATTTCATTATAGACGTCCTCTTTTTTTATATAATCATTTCATTTCACCCCAAGCAATGGCACTGGTGAGCAGGAGGTTACAGTGAAAAAAAAATAAAACAACAACAATGTACAGGGGATGTCGAAGAAAGGATAAGAGATGGGTGGGAATCAAGTTGATAGAAGATGACAACTAACCTTGCCTTTAAACTTTTAGAAATTGTAACTATCAGGGAAGTAAACAAACGGTAGGGAGTTCCACAAACGGAAAGTGCGAGAAAAGAAACTGTTAGAGTAGAAAAGGAGATTACATTCAGTTACACATTTTCAGGTTCACGTTTAACATTGAAACAAAGCGATTCCTCATTGTTATGAGATATTTTCCAGAAATCTGTAAAAATGTCATTGTAAAGAGATTTCCTGTATTCAGAAAAGATTTAGGAACAAGGCCAGCAATTAATAAGCAGCGCTAAAATAACAAGAGAAGCTAAAATAACAAGAGGAGGTATCCCTAGACATAGACGGTAACGCAAAAGCAATATACTCCCCGGGGGATCAAATAAAGGGTTCAGTTCGAAATCCCTTAAAAGTTAACCGGATCAACAGACCTATGAAAAAGATCGGAGATTACAATGACCGGAATGTGATAACAATAAATATAAATAGTGTAAATAAACAAATAAATTTATTTATATTTTTGAGATGAGGTGTTTTAATTATTTAGACAATTTACATTGGACTGTTATCCATATCTTCGTTGCAATAGTCATGACGTTTCGGCCTTCATAAGCTGGTTGGAATTTCGAAGTGAACCCTTTATTTCATTCACTGGGTAGATTGTTCAAGTTCCACGAGCCATGCTCCTTCCGGGTGTCTTGATATCAGTTATCTTCCTTTAACTTAACTCTCTAAGGTTTTGTTCACCTCTGCTGTAGCCAGGTATTGAACCCATAACTCTTTGGGTCAAGTCACTGGATCCAACCAACGATTTCATATACTGGGCCATGTGTCCGTCTGGACAATAATTACCTATATTGCAGTTTCATCAATGAAAGAATGAAGAAAATTTAGGGTGATTCGGGCGAGTTCATCTTTGTTTCATTGCATTGTAAAATTTTGCAAAGTAACAATGTTACATTATACGTGATCCATTCATGCTGATGGATTCGATATTAAGAAGGAAGGCAGGGACTCCGGATCTGACATGTTTTATTCATGCTCGGTCATTACAGGAAGTGCCAAAACCAAGGGCAGATTATAAGCCCTTGTCTTAAGGGATCATGCTAAGGGGAACAACTTATCTACTTATCATGACATCTCCCTTTCTCAATTGAGAGTGGGCTCATTTAATAATTCTTTTTTTTTTTTTTTTTAATTTCTCTTCTTTTTTTTTTTTTACTTCTAGTTTTTTAAGATTGCTACTGGGGGCTAGAGTCTATATATTTGTAGGGGGAATCTTTAGAGGTCTAGCCTCTGAGGAGTCTTTACACACCGCATGGATCGTCTCGGCTTTGGGACGGGTCTGTAGTGCCTGCTGACGGGGGTTCAGAGGTTGGCTGTTTTACCAACATGGGTTGTGTTCGTTCCTCTGATAATATTCTTTGGTTGGGTTCTGTCACTGATGAACTCTGCTGAGTATACTGAAGTAGTGGAGTACTGACACTATTATGTGCTCCTTTTGCTTCAGTTGTAGGCGGTTGGTCATCATTGTTCCTTATTGGGTCTCCCTTAGCTGGTCTGATATATTGTCGATTTCTTCTGTGGATATTACCACTTTCAGACTCAACTATGTACGACCTTGGATGGGTATCATGATGACGGATCATCCCAGGCTCCCATAGCCTTGTTTTCTCATGCTGGACATAAACTTTTTGTCCCGCGTGTAGACGTGAATGCTGTCTACTATTCTGCCTGTTGTAATATTCCCTTGATTTTTCTTTTTGCTTTAGAATTTCCATTCTTGTTTTTTCCTCACCCAGCTGTTGTTTTGACACTAGTGGGGTCCGTCGAGGTGGATGGACAACTGGTTGTACAGTTGGGTCCACATGAATCGTGTATTCACCAGGTAGACAGCCTATGGAATCGAATACATCGGGAAATTCCCGAATTATCTTGTTCCTTTCTTGTATGTTTCCTTTGAGGCTTGATCTTGGCACTGGAATGGGTTTTGTCTTGTGTTGGGGTCGTTGAGCATCCCCTGACTGTACTGCTGTAGCTGGAGTGTCTGATTTCACAGCTAAATTTAGGGTTACTAACCCCAAATCCCGTGAAGATTTCAGTCCTATTAACATTGGTCCCTGAGAATTTACAACATGGAATGTTGTGATGATATGTCTGTCTCGGAACCTTACCCCTAATCGACATGTCCCTTCCTGATTGATTACTGATCCACCGAAAGCAATCAATCGGACTGGAGACTTTTCCAGTTGAATGCCCGTCAGTTTTTTATACAGCGTCTTTGGTAGCAGGTTGCTCATTGCTCCTGTGTCTATTTTCGCTTTTACAGTTATTTGTCCTTGTTTGTTGCCGATTTTTAGTTTGGCACATGCCTCCGCAGCGTTTGTTGGTAAATTTCGGATTGAGTGAAAGTAGTACTCTTCATTCGAGTCACTATTTTCGTCCTGAGTTGCTGTGTGGATTCTTCTGTTTTTATTCCACTGTTGTTTTGTTCTTATATTTTTCCTTTGCTTCTTGGTTCGGCAAACGTTCGCAAAATGTCCTTTGTTGTTGCATAAGACGCATGTTTTCCCTTTTGCAGGGCACTCTCCACGAGGGTGTTGTCTGCCACAGCATCCACATTGCGTCTGTTTATTTTTTGCTCGTATCATGTGCGTGCTACTGTCTTCCAACGGGATACGGATAGCCTCAACTTGTTTACAAGTCACTTCCTCCGTCTCTGCTATGCGTAGAGCTTTTGCGACAGTCAGGTCGCTCCCTTCCTTGATTAAGGATTTCTGTGCCGACTTTGAATAAATGCCGAATATGAAAAGGTCAACTACGAGTGTGTCTTCTACCACTTGCTCGTATTCACATTGTTTGGCTATTTGACGAAGTCGTTTCAGAAATGAGTGTGCAGACTCGTCTGGGCTTTGGCGACATTGTAGTAATTCGTGTCTGGCCACGCGAAAATTCGAACGAGGGCTTACATACTGCTTAAAATGTGTAATATATGCTTCGGCAGTTCTTTCCTCGTCGTCCCTAAAAGAGAATGTGTCACTTATCTCTTGTCCTTCGACGCCAGTCCACAGAAGGAGATACCGTAACTTGATATCATCATCCACGTCTCGCATCGGACCATCAAAGTGAAGCCTGACTTGCCGGATAAATCTATCCATTGCCTTGGATAGGTTCGCACTAAACCAATCTATCGTTGGTGGAGGTATTTGGAATGAAGCTGCCATGGTAGTTCCGTTATTTCTCTTATTTTTTTGAAATTATAGAGAAAATTCTCTTACCTTCGTTGGCAAATGCGCATGTGTTGACGCTCCCTTTTTTTTTTTTAAGGGTTGTCCCAAAATTGGGCTAAATAATCCTTTTTCCTCCGTAATATTCAAGTCTGTTTCCCGTGTGGGTATTTGTAATCCCTTTATCTGACACCATGTTACATTATACGTGATCCATTCATGCTGATGGATTCGATATTAAGAAGGAAGGCAGGGACTCCGGATCTGACATGTTTTATTCATGCTCGGTCATTACAGGAAGTGCCAAAACCAAGGGCAGATTATAAGCCCTTGTCTTAAGGGATCATGCTAAGGGGAACAACTTATCTACTTATCATGACAAACAATAACAAAAGAACCATTCTATTTTCATTTAGAATTATCCACTTGGCAATAAATACTAAAAATGATGTATTTCATACTATTTTTTAGTATTTATTGCCAAGTGAATAATTGTAAATGAAAATAGAAGGGTTCTTTTGTCAATACTGCACAATAACATGTGCATCAAATGAATCTATAAATATGTAATAATTACCTATATTGCAGTTTCATTAATGAAAGAATGAAGAAAATTTAGTGTGATTCAGATGAGTTCATATTTGCTTCCTTGCCTTGTAAAATTTTTGCAAAGTAATAATAACAAAAGAATCATTCTATTTTTATTTGGCAATAAATACTAAAAATAGTATGAAATATATCATTTCTTTTAAAAAAACTGGGGTGGTCTAATAATTATGGCCGGTAGTCTATCTATCTATCTATCTATCTATCTATCTATCTATCTATCTATCTATCTATCTCAGTCTGTTCATATCTATCTATCTATCTATCTATCTATCTATCTATCTATCTATCTATCTATCTATCTATCTCAGTCTGTTCATATCTATCTATCTATCTATCTATCTATCTATCTATCTATCTATCTATCTATCTATCTCAGTCTGTTCATATTAAAAGCTTTTCTAATTAAATGATGTTTTAGTTTTATTGTACTTTTTATTTTATGATTCAGGGAAGATTTTCGGTAATTGTGATATTATTTTACAAAAAGAAATTGATTTAAATTCTTCTTGGACTTACGCTTATAACTAATGTAAATATTAAGCACCTCAAAAATTATTTTTTCTTGAAATTTCATAAAATTATGTAAGTGGAGGAGTTAACAGGCGTAAAAAATATTTTCACCAAGATTTACTAAAAATATAGAAGGGTTTACCATTTTAATTCATTTGTTAAGAAGTCCTGAAAGTTTCTTAAAATTATGGCAATTATTTGATTTTTGCAAGAATTTCCAAATCTGCGCATTCTTCACTGCAAAACGACGCTAAAATTTTCGATAAGAATTTACGTTGATTCGCTAATGTAAGTTTAACCAAAATTTGAAAGGTCCTAAAAAAAAATTCAAAAATATGATTTAATAACAAAAAAATTCTTTGGTCTCTCCTCTTAATAATAAAACAAAGATTTTGACGATAAAACTTTGTTTTTATCAAATTTGGGACATTTTTTCTTTTTATCATGTATTCTTATTTTTTTTTAGTGAAGAAAGGACACGGGTTCGAATCACACCATGATCGATGTTTTAGCCAGGTAATTTTTATATATGCTCGCTTGTTTTTTTTTATTTCTTACTCTATAAATTTTTCTGTCTACATATCTTACCTCTTATCAGTTTCTCTTCTTTCCTTTCACCCCACTCTCCCTATCTCTCTCTCTCTCTCTCTCTCACATACACACACTCTCTCTCTCTGTCCCTCTCGCTCGCCCACTCGCTTGATCTATATATATATATATATATATATATATATATATATATATATATATATATATATATCAGCTGCTTTCTATCTATCTATCTATCTATCTATCTATCTATCTATCTATCTATCTATCTATCTATCTATCTATTTGTCCAAGACTCCAGGTTGGTTTTGGACACACCAAAGATATTATCATCCCCGAAAAGTACACGTCTAATTAAAACATATCTCTGTTTTGCTCACGCTCGGATGACCAGAGAAAGCTTTGATGATCTGTTGTCTGACATTCTGAACGATGAGAGATAATGACAAAGATACAAGCCATCGTTTTCAGCTGAGTAAAGTGTAATAAACATTTCTTCTTTTTTTATCTTTTTTTTTTTTTTTTTTTTTTTTTTTGGTCTTCATTTGGAGTAAGTGCAACTGTCGAGAAAGACGGATAAGGTGCGGGGCACAGGTAGTTAGACAAGATGAAGAATGGTTAGGAGAAAGAATGAAAGGGGTCAGAGGAGAAAAGTGGGGTATAAGAGGCGACGAAAGAAGAAGAAGAAGAAGAAGAAGAAGAAGAAAGACTAATAGATAATAAATGGTAAGATGAGTAAAGAAGAAGAGAATGAGGAAGAAAAAGAAGAAGTATATTTGATAGTATCAGAAGAAAAGAAGAATTAACATTGAAAAAGAAGAAAAAACCCTTAAGAATAGAAGAATAGTTGATGAAAGATGAATAATTATAAAAAAGAAAGAATGAAAAAAAGAAAGTACGAAATTTTATAACAATACCAAGAAAAAAAAGGAATGAAAAAGGAAGAAAACAAAGACAAAAATAAGATAGCATGGACCTTGTTAACGATGTCCTTCCTTCCTATCAAAGATAACATCGTTACGTCCCATAAACCTCAGACTGAAAACAATTTAAACAATACAAAGAACCGTTGAGGAACTCAATCCGTCTTTCAACATCACACACACACACACACACACACACACACACACACACACACACACACACACACACACACACACACACACACACACACACACACACACACACACACACAACGTGTTGGTAACTTAATCTGAGAAAAAAGGAATTGCTACATTTTTTTAATAAATGCAGTTAGATTTGGGATAATTTCAAGCCGTCAACTGTGGCAGACGCCGTGGTACACGAATGTCCCTTTTAATACCGTGTGAACTATTTGCTTTCATACCAAGCCAAGTTTCAAAACGCAAAAAATCATAATGTTTTCCTTTACAGATTCAATGAGTGGAGTGGGGATTTTTCTATGACATTTTCAAATTTTTGTAGAATTTCGTAAAATAAAAGTATTGTGAGTTACCTGCGGTAGGTAAGATCAACGGTGAAAGGTTTAAAAATACCGACACAAGTAAAAAAAAAACAATGATTTTCTGTCGCTAATTAGATACATGCATGGTGAGATGGATTAATTGTCGTCGGAATTGCATAAAAATGAAAATATTACTGCCATCTCATTTTAACAGATATATTTACCAAAATTACACCAAAACATCTTGAACTGCTAAAAAGTAATTTGATTCAATAAATTCGCATTTATTTGCTTCATCCACGACCTCCAGACGACTTCGGAATCTTCTGCAATTCATTGGACGGTCTCCTTGCTTAAGTTGGTTATTGCTGTCATAACCCTTTCAATGTTTGTCCATATCTCTGGGGTGATATATTGTAATTATTTACACTATTTACATTGTTCTGTTGTCTTCATCTTCGTTTCCATGTTCACGACATTTTAGATACCTCATCTGATTAAGACCTCCCATAGAGGAGGACATAATTAAGGATTGTTTGTGCGTCATCCCATACAGCTGTGGTAACAAATATTAATGTGAAACGAGCCGCCCCCTCAAGTTAGGACTGCAGGAACACCGTAAAGCCGTAACACGAGGGGAAATAGAAAATCAGGTGTATCGAGGGAGAAAGGCCGGACCTGAAGCAGACTACCACCACGTTTAATTTCGTTATTTTTCATTTTTTTTTTTTCCTTTTTTTATCGCAGTCCTATCGATTGTTACTTAAACTTTCCGATTATCAAAAAAATTTTGAAAAATTACAATATTTAAACAATTTTTTTTGTGTGGGGGGTCAGTTTCTCATACAACGTTAAAGTAAATCGATCCTCCACTTTCAAACCACTAAAAAATTGTATGAGAAACTAGTTCTCCCCAACGAAAACTGTTTAAATATTGAAATTTTTGCAATTTTTTTTTTTTTTTTTTTTTTTTTTTTGTCATTCGTAAAGTTTAAGGTGTAAAAGACAATATTGCACTGAAAAAGTCCAAAAAATTTGATAATGAACAAATTTACAGGTGGCGGTAATGTAGTACCGGCGACTGGTTTCAAAATGGAGGCTCGATTTATTATAATGTGGTATGAGAAACTGATTTCCCCACCTCAGAAAATGTTTAAATGTTGAAATTTTTCAAAATTTTTTTGTCAATCGTAAAGCTAAGGAGGTAATCGATAGGACTGCGCTGAGCAAAGTAAAAAAAAAAAAATGAAAAACAACGAAATTAAACGTAGTGGTAGTCTGCTTCAGGTCCGCCGAAAAAAGGTGGTTACCGCTCCCAGTATTGAAATAATAAACAGCGAAACTACTGGAAATCATGATCACTTAAAAAATCAGCGAATATATTAGGCCACAAAAATCTCCTAAGTCGACAAAGCATAGAAATAAATACAATATGGAACTAGTAATACGTAGTGCTACAGAAGAAAACAATAACAAGAACAGAATTGTAATATGAGCTCTGGTAACAAATGGTTACAAAGATATAATCCCCCCTAGAATTAATATAATAATGTCCTCAAGGACACATGGCCCAGTGGATAAAAGTATTGGTTATATCCAGTGATTTGAGCCAAAAGGTTGTGATTTACAGCATATGTGAACAAAACTTAGAGAGTTCAGTTAAATGGAGATAACTGACGCTAAAACAATATTCTTAACATAGAACACTCGAAAAAAAAGAGTTCATCTCGAAATTCCAAACACCTGAAGAAGGCCGGAATATGAAACGGCCAAATCGTCGTGAATATTGCAATGACAATGAACAATGTGAATAGCGTAAATCCTTGCCTTCAGTTCATCTTTGGTGTTCAACTGCTCCTTACACATAATAGTCAAGTGGTGCAGTTTGGAGTGGCTGTGTTCTCCTGCTTATGTGCCATGATGCCAGGCGTAGGGTCTTCCAGCAGCTACTCTCTTGACCATAGAGGCACTTGATGTAGGCCACTGTGCTGAGTTTCAGGCCCTATGAGAAGATGAATAGAGACATAAGTCAAAACACCTTCGTAATCAACATTAGCGTCATCCAAATCTTTCTGAATCCTCTGTACTGTCCTCGGATTGAAGCCCAAGCACTCTGAATTGTTCGTATTGCAGATTCTGAAATTTTTTGTGGACTGAGTTGCGTCATTGTACGTATAGATAGATAGATAGATAGATAGATAGATAGATAGATAGATAGATAGATAGATAGATACTGGGACCTAGTTTCCAATCTAGTAGCACGAGTAAATTCGTGTAGGGGGGCACTTGGGAGATAAGCTCGTCAGAGTAAAAGCCGTGAATATATGATCGAGGGAAGCCACATTCCGACGATGAGGAAGTGACTGAAGTCGAGATGCCAAGTCAGGACGATTACATTGCAGAATCTCCTTTGGATTTTGTCGAACACCCCGAGATGAATAGAAGGAGCGCCCGACCAGATATGGCAATAGTATTCAGTGCACGGACGAATAGTGGATTTGTAAATGTGCAAGGTGGATTCTGACGAGAAAAACTTCCTGGTCCGACACAGTGACCCAACCTTCCTAAATGCTTGTGGAATTAGAATATACACCAATGTATTACAATGTCTGTCTCCAAGTATAAACAATAAGGAAGCTAATGAGGAACAGGATGTGCGTTGTGGTGCAGTGGATATCGGCTCAGAACGAGAAATCAAGGAGCCGAGTGCGAATTCCAACTGAATCCATTGCATTCACTTACGCACAAATACCCTTGGGAAAGGTATTAATCTGTCTCTTCCCTCCAGTTATGGGTTAAATAACAGGACATATTGGGTTCTAAAGCCTTAGCTGGCAACCAGTCTACCGCAGAAAACAATGGCAACCTACTGCGGGATAATCTTCTGCCCAGTCAGTCATGTCTCTTTCGAGACATGTTCGCCCAAGAGTGTTTCACGTATGGCAATTAACTGACTGAATGATGAACACGTAAAGAAAGCTATAAAAAAGTTCAAGAATAATAAAACATCATTTAACATTGAGGCTGAATTTTTGAAAATAACATACCCACTCCCCGAATTTAAAAAGAACTTTCTAAATTTCATGAAGGAAATCTGAAATCAGATGCAAAACCCTCAAAACGGGGGTGGATTGCAGATTAATTCACTGAAGAAATAAAAAAGTTAACTCTCAAGACCCACATTCATTCAGAGGTAGTTCAGTTGAATGGTGAAAGTCTAAATCTAAAATTATTTATAAATGGAACTTTGTCTATGTGTGTATGTGCGTGTGTGTGTGTGTGTGTGTGTGTGTGTGTGTGTGTGTGTGTGCGTGTGCGTCCGTTACCTATAGACTCCGAAACGGCTGAACCGATTTTCTTGAAGATTTACACAGTTGTACTATAAGCGTCTGCGAGTGTTCTTAGCTAGGTTTTGTGTCGAGGTACCACCGATAAATATCGAAAATCAATAATCGAAAACATCGGGTTATAGAAGGAGTGGTCCGATTTTAATCAAATTTGATACACTCAGAGACAAAGACATAAGAAAGGATATTCAGATGTTTCAAGGTTGCAGTTTTTACAATAGTGCAGAAAATCGATAATATATATATATATATATATAAAAGGCAAGATGTTTGTGTGTGTGTTTGTTTATCTGCCTGTATGTCGTATTTTTTTCAGCCCTTTTATTTTAGTTTTTGCTTTGGGTTGGCTCTAAGTAGGTATAATTGTAGTTCTTAGTCTCAGCCATGATACCATTTACTCAGAGGACTTATTTAGCCTTCAAAATTCAGTTTACGACGAAAAAAACTTATTTGATATCGATAGCAGGAAATCAAAATTTGACATAATGATAGCATATATGTCATCAAACAACTCCAGGAGTTTGCTTGGCTCTCCAAAAAAAAATTCTATATATTCTCTGTCGGCTTCACAGCATCATACAACCAAATCAATACAGATTTTCTCTTTTTACCCGTTAGAAACTTAATTTTAAGCTCCGAATCTAGTGTCTAGATCTGATAGGATAATCACATCGTTACTTAAAGTCGTACATATCAGGCGAAGATCCCAATACCGAAACATTCCAAATCTCACTAGAAGCACATGGTGGAAATTAGAGCCCTAATTTATTTAATCTTTTCCTAGCCTACGCCCTGTGCATTCGCAAACATAGATGTGAAGAGGGAAACTTATCATTTAAGCATATCTCAAACAAATCTACGTCTAGAAAACAGCATTCTTGCTTACCCTGCCAAGACCAATATACACACGATAGGGGCAGGGGTTATGCCGATCAGATAGATATTCATAATTGGGATAAAAATGATCTAAAACAAAAAATAAATGTTTTTGAAGAAATAGGACACAAATATAAAACTTTCCAAAACATGTTATTGACGAGAATTGGAATGAAATGAATGGTGACACCTACCCTGAATCCATCAGGAACAATTCTAGATATATAATTAGTTTATACTTACCACATCAAACACCTCCACCGATGGATAAGTTTTAACAATTTTTTTAATCTTTCCCAAGCGAGACAATAACGGCACTAGTGTTCAAGGAGTTTTGAGTTTGAGTTTTGTTTAATGGCATGTTGATACACCTCTGTGGGTTATTTAATGCCAAAAAAGTAGGGTTTTAAGGTATTTTTTATTAATGTTCAGTTATAGTGAGAAGGTTGATTTAGTCTGATTTTAATAATTTTTTTTTTGTTTTTATTCTTTTTTATTTCAGAAAAATGAAGATGTTTTCTAATTTTGTATTCAAAAATGTTTTGCTGAGAATAGTTCTTTTCCCTTCAAAAATATGTTATGGTAATAATTTTTTCTTCAGAAAAGTATTGTTGGTAATATTATTTCCTTCAAACATTTATATTTTTCTATAATAGTCTATTTTATGTATATATTTCTATAAAAGTCTTTTTTTATACTTTCATTGTATTTTGACCCTAGTTTGGGGTTAACTATTTGCCCATAGCTGGGATCCTAACAGATGCTACCACTCCGGTTCAGGGTGAACCTGAGAACAGTAATAAAGAGGTGGTCCCATGCTCTTCACAATCTTCCAATCAGAGGCCTTGCTGCCGGATGCAATTTATCGTCATACCCAGGACCAACTCAAGGGGTTACCGCAACAATGGCATTAAAATTTCCTAGAACCGCCTCTATAACTGCAGGCAATCATTTATTGGCGGACATAATCTCACCAATGTAAGATACACGGAAGATACAGTGTTGATAGCAGACACGGAAAGGAAAATGCAAGACCTCCTAGAAAAGGTAGCAAGAGAAAGTGGGAAGAAAGGACTAAGCATAAACCTCAAGAAACCTGAATGCATGGTCATCTTCGAAAAGAAGATTCTAAAATGTCACCTACAGGCCAGCGAAACTAAAATAAAACAGGCAAAGAAATTAAAATAACTGGAAAGTGTTCTGACAGAGGATAGAAAGCGTGACACTGAGTTCTGAAGATGCATTGGGATGGTCAAAGACGCATTTCAAAAGCTAACCAGATGACTGAGAAACAGAGAGGAAGGTCTCATTAGAAACAAAGAAACGAGTACTACACTACTATGTGATATATGTACTTCTATATGGCAGCAAATGCTGGACAATCTCCCCAGGGATAAAGACTAATGGTCATTTAGAATTGTAATGCAAGCAGTTGTATTCTCAAAGAGATCTAAAAGCACAGGGATACTGAAAATAAGACCTGCAAAAGTTATAATTCACTGGAGGAACCGTAGAGAATAAAAACTAAAATTGCGCAAAATCAAATTTGTTGTAATCTGTATTTAGTTTTGTTTTCCTTAGTCCAAAATACGACCTCAATACGATGGTGGATGGAGGAATACAATTCAAATCTATCATTCCTCTTGACGTTAAATCCAAAACTCTTGCAAGTTCTTTGGGCTTTCTGTCATACACTCTAACTTCTATCGATTCTGTTAAGGTCAGCTCTTTAGCTAGACCAATCATAATTGTTACACGCTATGTATGGCAAGGTTAAAATGCTTTTTACGACATCTGGTAAGATTTTAGCAAAGTAATATATTTTTTCATTTTTGCTTTTTATTGTTCCATTGATTCTTATAAATTTTCTTCTGCCATTTCTTTTGGTGAATCCCCAAACCATTAAATCTCCATAACGGAATTTCACTCAATCTGTTGCATACTTTGAACTGTATCTTGTACAAACTGATTTTCAGAAATACTCTCTTGCATTAGAAATTAGTTCTGTTTCACTTCCGTCAATATTTATGCAGTTTGTCTCTTCACATTATTTTATAGTAAATGTTTTTTTTTGCCCAATGTTTTCATTCTTATTCGATGTTTTTGGTGAATGATTTTTTTTTACAGTAACGCATTTTTTTTATCATCGTGTCGCCCAAGGCATTTTACTGCCACTGTTTTGCAGGGGGTTACATAGAAGGACAGTTATGAGAAAGAGTAAAAGGTTATAGGGGCTGTTAGGAAGTGGGTAAGAGAAAGATGACTGTGGCCATAAAGTGAGGGATCAGCTTATATACTGATTGTAATGTAGAATCAATCCCCCACTTTATATCCGCATTATAACAGTATAGGATTTCTTTTATAATCATATCACCTCAAGCAAGGCAGAGAAAAGTTATGAGAAAGAGTAACAGGTTACAGGGGGTGTCAGTAAAAGGGTAATAGAAGGATGAGAATACTGATGAGAGTGGAGTGAACGAAGAAAGGAGCATGAGAGAAAGAGAGAGGATACAAGCTAGTGAGATAGGAGATGACTATTGACTTTAAATTTGATTTCTTGATGATTGTACTTGTCTGGAAAGCAAGTAAATGGAAGTGAATTCCACAGGTGCAAGACAAGAAGCTACTGGAGTAGAATTTGCATTTACAATTTACTGGTTTCACAATAAAAAGGTGGGACCTAGTTTCTAATCTTGTTGCTCGAGTAAATTCATATATAGGGGATACCAGTGAGCTAAGTTCATCTGAGCAGAAGCCGTGAAATGATTTGTAGAAGAGACACAGGGAAGCCACATTGCGCCGGTGAGAAAGCGACTGTATCCGAGCTGCCAATAATCGATCACATTACAGATTCTCTGTTGGATTTTGTCAAGGACTCCTAGGTTGATAGCAGGAACACCCGACCAGATATGGCAGCAGTATTCAATGCACGGGCGGATAGTAGATTTGTATATGTGCAGGATTGTTTCAGACGAGAAAAACTTCCTGGCCTTGCACAGAGAACCGACCTTCATGCATTTAGAAGACCCTTTTGTCGTATCCTAAAAGCTTTATGAGGGATAAATTGTATGCTGCTTTCATTCGTTATTGTAATATCAGTCAGTTAAGTGTCATACGTAATACACGCTTGTGCGATCATGTCTCGAAAGAGATATGACTGACTGGGCAGAAGATTATCCCGCAGTAGGTTGCCAATGCTCTCTGCGGTAGACTGATTGCCAGCCAAGGCTATAGAACTAATGTGTCCTGCCCTTTAACTCATAGCTGGAGGGAGAAGTGAAAGATTATATTACATTATTATGTATAATTAGTGGGGGAACAAATTGTTACTTTATAAAAATATAAAACTGATCCCCCAGTTTATGCCCAGTAGAGGTTTTAATTGTTTCCAACTATTATATTCAGTCAGTCAGTTAAGTGGCATACGTGATGTACACTTGGGCGATCATGTCTCGAAAGAAAAATGACTGACTGAGCAGAAGATTATCCGGCAGTAGGTTGCCATTGATTTCTGCGGTAGACTGGTTGCCGACCAAGGCTATAGAACCCAATCTGTCCTCCTATTTAACCCATAACTGGAGGGAAGTGACGGATTAATACCTTTCCCAAGGGCATTTGCGCGTAAGTGGATGCAAGGAATTCAACTGGAATTCGAACTCGGACAGCAGAGTTTGAATTCCATTTGAATTTGCTGCATTCACTTAGGCGCAATTACTCTTGAAAATGGGTATAAATTAATCTATTTTCCCTCCAGCTATGAGTTAAATAACAGGACAGATTGGGTTCAATAGCTTTTGTTGGCAACTAGTCTACTGCAGAAAGTAATGGCAAACTACTGTGGGATAATATTCTGCCCAGTCAGTCATGTCTCTTTCGAGACATGATCGTCCAAGCGTGTATCACGTATGGCACTTAACTGACTAACTGAATATACTAGATGAAAATATGATTAAGGCTTCTACTGGGCATAAAGTGGGGGACCGGTGTTCTATTGTTATGAAGTAATAAACTGATCCCCCACTAATTGTTACTTAACAGTATAATACATCTCTTCCTCCTCCAGTTATGAGTTAAATAAGAGGATCGGGTTTCTATAGTCTTCACTGGCAACCAGTCTACTGCAGAAAGTAATGGCAACCTACTGCGGGCAAATCTTCTAACTAGTTATTTATGAAACGAAAGTGACATGATCGCCCAAGCGTGTGTTACGTATGGCACTTACCTGTCTGACTGTCAGATAAACTCACCAGTTTTTGTTTTTTTTCATCTCTTTTGTCTAATTTGGAAGCTTTATGAATGCAGTTCAGATCCAAAACCTTCCCAAGATCAGCTTTTTTTTGTCAAGGTCACATGGACAAGTTTCTTAACTCATTCATTATCGCGATTTTCATCCTCTTCTTCAAACTCATTCTTCTCATCATCTTCTTCAGACTCATTCTTCTCATCCTCTTCTTCAGACTCATTCTTCTCATCCTCTTCTTCAAACTCATTCTTCTCATCCTCTTCTTCAAACTCATTCTTCTCATCCTCTTCTTCAGACTCATTCTTCTCATCCTCTTCTTCAAACTCATACTTCTCATCCTCTTCTTCAAACTCATTCTTCTCATCCTCTTCTTCAGACTCATTCTTCTCATCCTCTTCTTCAGACTCATTCTTCTCATCCTCTTCTTCAAACTCATTCTTCTCATCCTCTTCTTCAAACTCATTCTTCTCATCCTCTTCTTCAAACTCATTCTTCTCATCCTCTTCTTCAGACTCATTCTTCTCATCCTCTTCTTCAGACTCATTCTTCTCATCCTCTTCTTCAAACTCATTCTTCTCATCCTCTTCTTCAGACTCATTCTTCTCATCCTCTTCTTCAAACTCATTCTTCTCATCCTCTTCTTCAAACTCATTCTTCTCATCCTCTTCTTCAAACTCATTCTTCTCATCCTCTTCTTCAGACTCATTCTTCTCATCCTCTTCTTCAAACTCATTCTTCTCATCCTCTTCTTCAGACTCATTCTTCTCATCCTCTTCTTCAAACTCATTCTTCTCATCCTCTTCTTCAAACTCATTCTTCTCATCCTCTTCTTCAGACTCATTCTTCTCATCCTCTTCTTCAAACTCATTCTTCTCATCCTCTTCTTCAAACTCATTATTCTCATCCTCTTCTTCAAACTCATTCTTCTCATCCTCTTCTTCAGACTCATTCTTCTCATCCTCTTCTTCAGACTCATTCTTCTCATCCTCTTCTTCAAACTCATTCTTCTCATCCTCTTCTTCAGACTCATTCTTCTCATCCTCTTCTTCAAACTCTTCTTCTCATCCTCTTCTTCAAACTCATTCTTCTCATCCTCTTCTTCAAACTCATTCTTCTCATCCTCTTCTTCAGACTCATTCTTCTCATCCTCTTCTTCAGACTCACGTTCTTCTCATCCTCTTCTTCAAACTCATTCTTCTCATCCTCTTCTTCAGACTCATTCTTCTCATCCTCTTCTTCAAACTCATTCTTCTCATCCTCTTCTTCAAACTCATTCTTCTCATCCTCTTCTTCAGACTCATTCTTCTCATCCTCTTCTTCAAACTCATTCTTCTCATCCTCTTCTTCAAACTCATTCTTCTCATCCTCTTCTTCAAACTCATTCTTCTCATCCTCTTCTTCAGACTCATTCTTCTCATCCTCTTCTTCAAACTCATTCTTCTCATCCTCTTCTTCAGACTCATTCTTCTCATCCTCTTCTTCAAACTCATTCTTCTCATCCTCTTCTTCAGACTCATTCTTCTCATCCTCTTCTTCAAACTCATTCTTCTCATCCTCTTCTTCAAACTCATTCTTCTCATCCTCTTCTTCAAACTCATTCTTCTCATCCTCTTCTTCAGACTCATTCTTCTCATCCTCTTCTTCAGACTCATTCTTCTCATCCTCTTCTTCAAACTCATTCTTCTCATCCTCTTCTTCAGACTCATTCTTCTCATCCTCTTCTTCAAACTCATTCTTCTCATCCGCTTCTTCAGACTCATTCTTCTCATCCTCTTCTTCAAACTCATTCTTCTCATCCTCTTCTTCAAACTCATTCTTCTCATCCTCTTCTTCAAACTCATTCTTCTCATCCTCTTCTTCAGACTCATTCTCCTCATCCTCTTCTTCAAACTCATTCTTCTCATCCTCTTCTTCAAACTCATTCTTCTCATTTCGAATCCTAAATCAACTCCACTTAAAAAAGAGGACAAGTCGGAATCTCCAGACTTTTATGTAAACCGTGTTTGATCATTTAACACGAGAAATGCACGTGCGTATCCGACTCTCGGTGATTGCCAATGTTGATGGTTGCCAAGAAGCTCGTAAATATGGCGTGCTTTATTTTCCGTATCACAATGCGTCCAGGTCTCTGCCTCCCCGTTATTAACGTATTCACGTGAAGACGATAACTCGCATTCCAGTCCTGGAGAAGCACAGATACTGGCTGCGATGGGTAAATTGGCGCCATTTTTATTTTGAATTTCGCGCACGTACGTTATTTTTTTTTATTTTGTCGACTGCATAATATAGTAGGGTCAGTTGGGCACTGTCTGTGAGAAAAAGAGCACCACGACACAGTTCATTCCGCTAGACATTTCGAAACGGCATTCTGTACTGTTTGGCATTTTCACCGAACTCTCGAGTACAAACATTTTAAAATATTTGGGTGTCAGTCTAAGGACAGAGCAGAAGATTCGGAAAGTGTTGGATGATATATCCAGTCAACATCATGGTGTTTGTAATGATCACTAGTGATGGTGATCTTATGCCTCCATTCATTTTCCCACGGGGCTTCAGAAGCAACATGCAGACCTGCATCAAGTGCCTTGAGGATGTAGTGCTGTCGTGGGTTAAGGTCAAGAGGGTGGCTGCTGAAAACCTTATGTTAGGCAATAGGACTACCCCATGTCAAACAAACAGAATACAGCCATGACTGCCAGACACTTCCTCCAACAACAACAGCCCTTACATCTGGCCACCTACCTCCCCACACTGCAACCCCTTGATTGTTATTTGTGGGGAGCAGTTGAGCGAAAGTCCTCTGTAGGCCGTGGTTGAGGCCAATGGCGATTTTATTGAGTAAATTTACTCTTTAATATTTCAAGATAAATTTTGTGTAATTTTGCTAAATATATCTGTTAAAATAAGATGTCAGTGTTATTTTCATTTTCTCGTCATTTCGACGACAATTCATCCATCGCACTCAGTAGGTCTCCTGAAAGTACATTGTCGCACACTTACAACTTTTTCTTGTGGTCGCTTTTTCCTTCTACTCGTCGCTGTTTTTATTTACACATTTAGTTTTCGCTCCATTTCAATTGTAAATCAAGTGACAGCAAGCCTTCTCAACATTTCCGCAATCTTCTTATTATTCTTATTGGTTTTAGGGATGCTGTCATCTGGGTGGTTTTAATTCTTCCTTAGATTTCCATGTCTTCTCGATATTTTTTAATCAATTCACTCCAAGCAAGGCGATAATGCCACTAAGACGCAAGAGATTACTGCGATTGAAAGAGAATGAGAAGACTATAAAAAGAACTACAAACCTAATCCTAAACAGAGAACAAGGGATAAACCTCTAGTCCCTTGTTCGAGGCGGATGATAGGTCAACATATCTAAACATATTGAGGAAAAATAAACTGTATATATATAAAATTCTGTGTTTTCTGTTAGTCCGTCCATCTATTCGTTACACCCTCTAAAATAGACATACATTGACCAATCGAAAACAAATTTTAAAGATCAGTGCAAAGAAGTAGTGGGGTTCAAAGTACAGTTAGTTTTACTAGGGTGAATAAAAACGCGCAGTAGAGTTTTTGTCAAAGTATTTTTCCAAACAAATCCGCTTATTCATATTCCATCGATTGATTTGCGAAATTGAACGAAACTTAGAGTTTGTAAATCTCGACAATATTAAATACTTCGAGACGCATCAGAGGGTTGCAAAAAAAAATTTCTAGTAAATAAAATTTCCGAGTTTAGGTGGAGCCATTACAAGTATAATATATATATTATACAAGAAAGTGAAAACCTTGATGCCAGTCTGGTTGCCCGAGTAAATTCTTGTGGAGAGGGCTCCAGTGACCTAAGTTCTTTGGGGCAGAAACCATGAAAAACCATTTGTAGAAGAGACATAGGGGAGCCACATCCCGCCGATGAGAAAGTGGCTGTAATCGAGTTGCCAGGTCGGGACTAATCACATTACAGATTCACCTTTGGAGCCTGTCGAGAACATTAAGACGAACAGCAGAGGCGCCTGAACAAATATGGCAACAGTATTTCATGCATTGTCGAATGGCTGATTTGTATATGTGCAAGATGGATTCAGGCGGAAAAAACCTCCTAGCCCGACACAGTAAGCTAACCTTCCTCACGGTAGATTTAGCTATTAATTCAATGTAATGATTCCACTTAAGGTTGGAAGAAAGGGTAAGGCTGAGGAGGTGCAGTGTATTGCTTTCGAGGAGACTTGCTTGGTCCATACTTACGGGTGGCAGGAGATATTGCTTGTGATGGTTGACAGATAGGAGTTTTGTTTTAGAGGCATTAAAATTTACGAGCCACTCCTTACCCCAATCCACCACTGAGTAGAGGTCCTTCTCGAGATCAGCATCGAGGTTATGTTTGTCCGCCTCGCTAGATTTCTTACTGATGCGGAAGTAGACGGTGGCGTCATCTGCGTAAATGCCTACATGGGATTTGATCAGGTATTCATTTATGAATATTAGAAAAAGCGTCGGGCCTAGGATAGAGCCCTGAGGAACACCAGCGTTCGTACGGTAGGGTGTGGAAGCATACCCATTCAAGACAACATTCATTACGCAGTTAGATAGGAAAGATTGGATCAGATCAAGTAAGTATCTAGTGATACCATAGCCCTGTAGCTTGCAGAGAAGGCCAGTGTGTCAAACCCTATCAAAAGCCATCAAAATCTATCACATTACAGATTCTCCTTTGGAGCATGTCGAGAACACTGAGACGAACAGCAGGGGCGCCTGACCAGATATGACAACAGTATTTCCTGCACGGTTGGATGGTTGATTTGGATATATGCAAGATGGATTCAGGCGGAAAAAACTTTCTGGCCCGACACAGTGACCGAACCTTCCTAGCAGTGGATTTAGCTATTGATTCAATGTAATGATTCCACTTGAGTTCGGAAGAAAGGGTAAGGCCGAGGAGGCGCAGTATATGGCTTTCAGGGAGACTTGCTTGGTCCATGCTTATGAGAAGCCTGTGATGGTTGACAGACAAGAGTTTCGTTTTAGAGGCATTAAAATTTACGAGCCACTCATTATCCCAATCTACCACTGAGTAGAGGTACTTCTCAACATCAGCAGATACTTTGAATTGTATCTTGTACAAACTGATTTTCAGAAATACTCTCTTGCATTAGAAATTAATTCTGTCTTACTTCCGTCAATATTTATGCCATTTGTCTCTTCACATTATTTTATATATATATACTAGCAGTATAGCCCGGCGTTGCTCGGGTGTAATTAAAGTTTTAAAACTAATCCATGGTCCTGGAGCTCAGACTCTTTGGACGTTGGCACGAAAAACTAAAAATCAATAGTTGTTTCCAGTTAAAACGAAACCGTAGACTGATAGAAAAATGAATATATGTAAGCCAAATTTTGATTTCCTGCTATCGATATCAAATAAGTTTTTTCGTCGTAAACTGAATTTTGAAGGCTAAATAAGTCCTCTGAGTAAATGGTATAATGGCTAAGACTAAAAACTACAATTATATCTAATTAGAGCCAAACCCGAAGCAAAAACTAAAATAAAAGGGCTGAAAAAATACAGACATACAGTCAGATAAACAGACACACACACAATAATCTTGCTCTTTATATATATATATATATATATATATATATATATATATATATATATATATATATATACATATTATCGATTTTCTGCACTATTGTAAGAACTGCAATCTTGAAACTTCTGAATATCGTTTCTTATGTCCTTGTCTATGAGTGTATGAAATTTGATTAAAATCGGACCTCTCTTTTATAACCCGATTTTTTCGATTATCGATTTTCGATATTTATCGGGGGTACCTCGACACAAAACCTAGCTAAGAACACTCGCAGACGCTTATAGTACAACTGTGTAAATTTTCAAGAAAATCGGTTCAGTCGTTTCGGAATCTATAGGTAACGGACACACACACACACACACACACACACATACACACACACACAGACAAAGTTCCATTTATAAATACGTTTAGCTAGATTTAGATTAGATGTCTTTTTGCCCAATGTTTTCATTCTTATTCGATGTTTTTGGTTAATGATTTTTTGCAGCAACGTATGCATTCAGAAAACCTTTTTGTAGTATCCTAAACATGAAACAAGGGGTAAACCTCTACTCCTGTTCAAAAGACTCGGGAGGAGTGTGAACTGGGTTTCTTTGTAAGCTTTTCTTGATTATTCACAATGAAAATTTTGTATTTTTTCATTTTTAAAGAATGCGTTTGATTTTCATTCGCTTAATTCTTTGGTGATTTATTTGTGTCGTGAATTTTTGTCGAGGTAGGGTCCCCTGAGCAGACATGAGTTTCTTTAAGTGAATCAATGCAGAGAAATAAGGTGATAGATTGTATACCGCCTGAGAAAAAAAACTTCTTATTCTAACTTGATGGTCATATGATGCTTCTTACTCGAATTCCCAATTCTTGTGATCTTTTTTCAAGACCTTTAGGATCTTTCCAAGTGCTCCTGTAATAATGGGTATGACTGTAACTTTCATATACCCCATTTTTTCATTCTCTTTCTTTTTCTTTTATTTATTTATTTTGTCTTCTGGAACAACAACACCCCCGATATTTTATATATTTTTTCAACATTTTTATGATTTACTAAAAGTTTGGCCTCCATGAGAATAAAATTATTGTTTTTATTCATGTACCCCTATCGTAAAAAATGACGCCATTTTTATGTCGTTTTCAAACTGCATTGGCATTATAAGAAACCCAAAACTCTTCATATATTTTCTTGTGTTCAAACTTTCCTAAATAATGAACTAAATAACGTTTTCCAAGGTTTGCCCTGAAATTAATACCTTTCAACTCATAAATCCTTATTTTGAATCCATAGCTGTATCTATTGCAAGAGAGGTTAGTTCACAGTGTCGGACCAGGAAGTTGTTCTTGTCAGAATCCATTTTGTACATTTATAAATCTACTATTTGTCCGTGCATTGAACACTGTTGCCATATCTGGTCGGGTGCTCCTGCTATTCATCTTGAGGTTTTCGACAAAATCCAAAGGATGGTCTGCAATATAATCAGTTCTGACATGGCAGCACGCCTTCAGTCATGTGGCTTCCCTCGGTCTTTTCTACAAGTATTTTCATGGTAACTGCTCTGACAAGCTTTTTTCGTCCTGGTATCCTGACCTCATGTATTTACTCGTGCTACTAGATTGGCATCAAGTTCCCACCCTTTTACTGTCGAAATAGTTAAATGTAACCTTCTCTTTTACTCTAATAGTTTCTTTTCTCGCACATCCCGTTTGTGGAACTCACTTCCATAAGTTTGAATGCAATGTCACTTGCCATCTTTTATCTCCTTGATTCCAATCAATCTTTTACCTTTTCTTTTCTTTGACATCACCTGCCTGTACCTTTTTTATTCTCTCAATATAACCCCTGTGCACCAGTGGCATTTATTCCTTGCTTGGGGTGAAATGATTATAAAAACAAAAAATTAACATGTGTTATTTGTAAGTACATTTTTCTGTAGAGAATTTTTTTTGTATTACAACATAGTACTATTTTATATAGTCACCCCCACCTTTCTCAATGAATTTGTGTCGCGTCCGAACCCACTTGTGAAATCTGCGCTGAACATTCTCTGGACCTACATTACACGGTTTATTTTTAATATTTCTTTTGATATCTTTAAACGTCTCCCCCACCCCCTGCTCTATATTCACATCAATTATCACCTCACTAGATACATTTCTAATTCTTTGGATGTTGGTAGTGATACATTCCTCTTTGATCAAGAATTCAATGACTAATCAATGTCTCTGTTATACATCCATAGTTTCACGAAACAGAAACTACATTAGTCATATGATATTATGATTAATAGTTTCGGAGAAAATAGCAAACAGACACTGTATTCAGGATAACGATACATATATTCGAGTCAACAACGGAAGAATTATGAGAATTTGTGAGGGAGAAGATGTTACACACGAAAAAATGGTATCGAGTTCCGTTTGAGGCGGGGGACAGATAAAGGCTATATACAGTGGGGTGCAAATGAAAAGAGCCACATCGGTTAAAAAATAATGTGTTTATTTTTTACTAAGAAGTTCTTACTTGTTTACTTATATTACTAAGAAGTCGACAATGTACTGCTGTGACGTCAAATCCATTTATGGGTCTTGCAGATCTTCCTGAGTGTGGTTGGCCTGATCTGCGCCGTCAACGTATAGAGTAGTATCTGTGGTCATTCAGGGCTGTAATACAAATTGTCGCATCCACACGGACACATTGGTGTTGACCTCAGTGTCCATTTTTATATTTATATAGTTTCTGTCTCTGAAATTGGGTACTTTTATCCATAAATATAGCATACCTTAAAACATTTGTACCCAACTTTTTTGTTTTGCTCTAAGCTGCATTTTTGGAATTAAAATTTGCTCTCGTACCACTAAACTTTATGTGATAAAATAACATTTGAAAGAAAAACGTCAAAGAGTGTGCTAAACGAAGATATCAGCGGATTCCAAGTTCGAACAACATCATTGATAACTCTCCCATCCAATTTGCAGAGCGTAGTTACTATATTATTAATACTTAATACAATGCACAAATATCACAATGATAAAATCAGTTAACAGCCATTTATAACTATTTATGCAGGGAATCTTGCATGCAATTACAAGTAATCCAAAATAATATTTTAAATTTTAAAAAATCATATTTATTTTTGGCATATGAACTTTTTAAATATTTCTAAATCTTTTGATTGACTTTCAATTATTCTGCCTCACCTGCTATTTTCTTCCGTTGCATATATATATATATATATATATATATATATATAACTTTAATCCAAAAGGAAAAGCAGGAAGGTAAATCCCAAAGACCCGATCCTAATTAATATTAATTACATTAATATTAAAACTGATCCAGGTTGTGGGCTCAATGTAATTAATATTTAAATTACAGAGCCAATTATAAAATAAAATAAATTTCGATGTTCAAATCAGTTGTATGCCCAGACAAGGCTAAATTTTAACTTACAACTCTTAACTCATTTTAAAAGTAAAATTTTCCAAAAAATCTAAAAATAGATATTGATTTCTGTCTACTTTCTTATTAATCCCACCCCTTTTATTTTTTTTTTTTTTTCTGTGATGTATATTTTTTTAACTTCCGCCGGTAAAATATCTCGGTTTATTTTGACATAAAGAAGATGCCGGTGATGCGTGAAATTTCTCTTAGGGATTTCATGTAGAAATAGTCATACAACTGATTTGAACATCGAAATTTATTTTATTTTATATATATGGCGGCAGTCAACTCATTATCGAGAATGACAATTTTTACTTATTTAAATTTATTTTACTTATTTTAAATTTAAAAACAGAATATCTACTTAAATACGAGTATCGATAAAAAAAAAAATTAATGTTCAAACAAATCATTTCAAATTGTCAGATTTCGTTAATCATCGTTAATTTCCGTTATATATATATATGCGGGGAAGAAAAATTAGCCATTGCGTTATTCAAACCCGAGCAGAATTTATTAAATTCAAAAACTGAAATTCTTCATAAATGCATTCACATGAAAAGCTGTTTGCTTAATTAGCCTCCTGTTTAATTGTTCTCATGCTTTTTTTTTTGTTTTTTTTGTTTTTTGTTTTTTTTTTTTCCATAATAAAGTTTATCCACTTTTCTTGAGTTTGGAGTCTTCCTTGTTTAAGCTGAAATTCTACATATATGCTGCATAACTTCTAAGTCTTTAGCCAATTTTCCCTGACGAGCTGTTAAGCGAAACCGTGGTAGGTTATTGGCTCACTCTGAGATTCTCGGTTTTGTTTGCTCTACTTTCTCTTTGAGTGCTTTGTGTGCTCTGCTTTCGTATTGAGCTCTTTGTTAAGGTTTTTGTCTTGGGTTTTTTTTCTTTCTTACGAATACTTGACTTTTTGTTCAGGTATTTCGTTTGTTTCTTTTTTTTCTTCCCCTTCTTTTCCCTCCGGTGGGTTTCAAGACGATTTCATTTGTAGTTTAATTATTGATAATCTTGACAGAATTAGTCCTGTTGTTATTGGTATTATTACTATAATTAATATTACTATATATATATATATATATATATATATATATAAGTCGACTGCTGCCATATATATATATATATATATATATATATATATATATATATATATATGGCAGCAGTCGACTTATTATCGAGAATGACACTTTTTACTTATTTATTATTTTAGTCGAAAAAATATAAGGGATACAATGAAACACTGTTCAGCTAGAACGGACCTGATATGTCTATAAGAATGGCTTTTTACGCTCCAAGAAATATTTACATATACATTGACGAGATTATTATCTGTTGAATTGCTGGCTGAACGCGGAAAGCCTGATGGATATTCATGTGAAATTTTAGACCCCCTGAGCTTTTGACAGTCTCATCAAATTCCGGACATCTATAATTGTTTTCAAAATGAATTCCACGTTATTTGTCATGTGGTCGAATGTTAGAAATTAACCCAGCATATTAAAGACAGGTGAAATTTCAAAGATTACCCAGGTAAATAGGCTTATCATGTTTTACAATTATACTGATCGTTTCAGTTAAACATGTTAGAAGCGTCCTTTTTTCATATTTGTTATGGGAAAACACACCTATTCCTCATATAATGGACTCTCCCTCCTATATTAATGTTATGAGGAAACACACCTATTCCTCATATAATGGACTCTCCCTCCTATATTAATGTTATGGGGAAACACACCTATTCCTCATTTAATGGACTCTCCCTCCTATATTAATGTTATGGGGAAACACACCTACTCCTCATATAATGGACTCTCCCTCCTATATTAATGTTATGGGGAAACACACCTATTCCTCATATAATGGACTCTCCTCCTATATTAATGTTATGGGGAAACAAACCTACTCCTCATATAATGGACTCTCCCTCCTATATTAGTAAGAGATAACAGGAAGTTAACGGGAGAAGCTCTTGGGAAAATCATAGGAGTTCTTAGAAGTTCTAGGGAGTTCTTTAGAGTTCTATTGAGTTCAGTAGAACTACTAGGTAGTTGATATTAATCGGCAGTTAGCCGAATACTAAGGAGTCAGCTTACAATGGGAGATTAGCAAGTTCCTAACATTTTGGGTGCGTTAAGTCGATTATCAACCGACATAGTAACCTTCAGTGCGAAAACTACTCCACAACAATATTCAAGTACAGTCTAACATATTTTATCAATACTTAATGCTTAGTCATTATCCTCCAACTCTCAGTTTCCACAAGAAATGCTTCATTTATTTAATGTACCTTTTACGCCGAACTTACGGTATTTCTTTCCGTCGCGTGACCGCATGGGAATACCAGGTGCTGTAAGCGTTTAGTGACGGATGTGCGTTGTGGTGCAGTGGATATCGGCTCGGAAAGCGAAATCGGTGAGCCGAGTTCGAATTCCAGTTGAATACCCTGCATTCACTTAAGCACTGGTACCCTTGGGAAAGGTATTAATCCGTCCCTTCCCTCCATTTATGGGTTAAATAACAAGGGTAGGACTTGGGGACCCTGCCCTTAAAAATAAATCCCAGTGAATATTGATACTCGAAACGAAACAAGTATTACTAGACACAAAACTTATATAAAAACAAAAATAAATTGTTGAAAGAAAAAAGGTATCACCATCAATAAATAAATAAAATTTAGTTGGCAATGAATGACCCGCCGAGGTTGATGTGCCATAAAAACAAAACAACCAACCAAAATCTTTCCGTCGCTCTCTAAGCACTGGTTCACCACAGAAACTTATTTAGATATACGTTAATTGCCCAAGCGAGCGATGTGTAAAAACCAATGAATAACCATTATTGCTTCGATTGATGGAAGACTTGCTTTTGAGAGCATTTCAATATCAGGTGGTTATGACTGCCACACATTTTGGTGAAATTGACAAGGGATTTTATGCGACGAGCATATGCCATCTTTGTTTCACTCCGATGTAGGGAGCTAAAAGATACAAACCACGGCTACTATTTGAAATTTAATGATAAACTATGTGGCTTTCTCCAGATGCTAAGACGCATAGCACAACGGATATAGTGCGTGGATTTCTACCAGTGACTTGGCCCAAAGAGTTGTGAGTTCAATACCTGGTTACAGCAGTGGTAAACAAATAGCTTAGAGTGTTGAATTATAAGGGATTATACAAAATCTTTTAACAAAAATTAAAAGCAAAAGGAGGTCATATTATCTAAACTTATTTATAAATGGAACTTTGTGTGTGTGTGTGTGTGTGTGTGTGTGTGTGTGTATCCGTTACCTATAGACTCCGAAACGGTTGAACCGATTTTCTTGAAAAACAGTTGTACTATAAGCGTCTGCGAGTGTTCTTAGCTAGGTTTTGTGTCGAGGTACCCCCGATAAATATCGAAAATCAATAATCGAAAAAATCGGGTTATAGAAGGAGCGGTCCGATTTTAATCAAATTTGATACACTCATAGACAAAGACATAAGAAACAATATTCAGAAGTTACAAGGTTGCAGTTCTTACAATAGTGCAGAAAATCGATAATATATATATATATATATATATATATATATATATATATATATATAAAAGGCAAGATGTTTGTGTGTGTGTGTCTCTTTATTGTATGTCTGCATTTCTCAGCACTTTTATTTTAGTTTTTGCTTCGGGTTTGGCTCTAAGTAGGTATAATTGTAGTTCTTAGTCTCAGCCATGATGCCCTTTACTCAGAGGACTTATTTAGCCTTCAAAATTCAGTTTGCGGCGAAAAACATTTATTTGATATCGATACCAGGAAATCAAAATTTGACATACATCCATTCATTTTTCTTTCCGTCTACGGTTTCGCTTTAACTGGAAACAACTATTGCTTTTTAGTCTTTCGTGCCAACGTCCAAAGAGTCTGAGCTCCAGGACCATGGATTAGTTTTAAAGCTTTGATTACACCCGAGCAACGCCGGGCTATACTGCTAGTACATAGATATGTTTAAAAGATGGTCGTATTATACAGAAGTATAAGTTTTCTAAATTTTTTACCCTGCTGATAAAACCTCTTATTTGAAAGAGCAAGACTGCAAATTCGCTCACATAACACAATAGATAAATTAGGCAGGTGTTGATGACAATTGTTTACAAAAGGTATTTGATATGTCGGTCATATTTGTTCTTTAGGAATTTGAGTAACTGAACGTTTTTTATCTCAAGGACAGGAAATTTACCGAAATTCACGAAAAAAAATGACACCGGGATACACAAGAACTGACTCAACATCCGGTTCGTTTCTATTCTTCAATATCGTTAAACATTAAATATTTTAGTGAAATATAGACACATAAAGGAAACTACATGACCGCCTACAGAAGGTAGCTGAAGAAAGCGGAAAGAAAAGACTACAAATAAACTACAAGAAAATTGAATGCATGGTCATCAGTAAAAAGAGGAGCCCAAGATACCAACTACGAGCTGGGGATACTAAAATCAAACAGGTACAGAAATTTAAATACCTGGGAAGGGTTCTAACAGAGGATGGAAAGTGTGACACTGAGATCCGAAGGTGAATTGGTATGGCTAAGGATGCATTGCAGAAGCTGAGTAGAATATTGAAAGACAGGAAAATTTTGCTGGAAACAAATAAGAGAGTGCAGGATTGAAATGTGGTTCTACAGAAAGATGCTGAGGATATCATGAATCGAGCATTTGAGCAATGATGAGGTTTTGGAAAGGATGGAAACGAAAATAAAAACTAATACTTAACATCAGGAAAAGACGGCTGAAGTTCCTGGGACATATTATGAGGAAGGAGGGATTGGAGAATCTAATACTCACGGTCAGTTAGAGGCACAGAAAGATAAGGGACAGCAGCGTGCAACATGCTTGAGGGGCCTGAGCAAGGGGATGACTGAGAGGGGTTTGGTTGGGGGTAATAGGAGAAAGCGTGCTAAGAGCCTTCAGGGATAACGAGGTGTAGGCCATGATCACCTACGTGATACCCACTGCACCACAACGCACAAACGCTTACAGCACCTAGTATTCCCAAGTGGTCACCCATCTCAGTACTGACCAGGCTCAACGTTACTTAACTTCGGTGCATCAAATGAGAACCGGTGTATTCAACGTAATATGACCGTAGGCTGCAGTACAGGGTTGTATTATACTCAAAGATGTAATATATGCCATTTTTAGCTTCTGATACGCAGGTGCGTATCATATAAAAGTCGTATTATACACACGAAAATAGGGTACCGGGTTGGCAGTTTTCTGGTTGCTGCTTCCTATTGGTAGTTAGGAGCCCTACCTCTTGCGTAGCGTCAAAAGCAGCCGCTCTGATCAACAGTTACATAATATCGGGGTTCTTGCAGTGCCATGTCGCGCATGGATAGGTGTCCCTGCAGGCGCCTTCGGTGGGCAACTCCGAGGCCACACTTTGCTGCAGCCCGCGCCAGTTTCCTTCCAGTGCATGTCGCAGCTAATGACCGTTTGCCTCCTTTACTCGAGGTCTCTCTACAACAACAACATTAAACATGAACACCCATATCTCCGCTAAAAAAGCTGAACCAGGCAAATTAAAATCACTTAAATCTCTTAACATTTCCTTTACTAACATCCGCGGTATCCGAACCAATTTCAGTAGCGTTGAATCTTTTCTCCATCAAAAGTCCCCTGACATCCTAGCTCTGTGTGAGACTAAACTCAACCCCTCAATACCCTCTTCTGATTTCTCTATCCCTGGCTACCTTTCCCTCTTCAGAAAGGACTCTAATGTCCACATGCATGGGCTTGGTGTTTACGTCAGTCAACGCCTTCCTCTAGTCAGGATGATTTCTCTTGAATCCCCACATCGTTCTTATATGTGTTTCCGTCTCTCCCTTCTAAGCTCAGTTAGCTACCTCCTCTTTCTCTACCGCTGCCCATCATCTCCCGACTGCTCCGTTCTTGACAGCATCTCCAACAATATCAACAGGGTCATTTCGATGTTTAGAATGGCTCATGATTAAACATAATAGACATTCATTGTCTCTTATATTTAACAGTATATGTTTAGAAAATTATCTGCTGCCTCGATACAAAATATATATATATATATATATATATATATATATATATATATATATATATATATATATATATATATATACTCACACACAAAGGTCTTACACCCACATCATGTGGAAACAATGGTTTTCATATAATCACTGAAGTTAAGCAATATTGAGTTTGATTATTATCTAGATGGGTGACCACTTCAAAATAGTCAGTCAGTTAAGTGTCATGCATGAAACACGCTTGGGCAATCATGCCTCAAAAGAGACATGACTGATGCCCCCAACGATATAAGTTACCTGTTATAAAAAAAACTTACTTCAACGCACACAAATGATTATCCAATTTTTGTCTTTATTTTCAACTGAAATTAAAGCAAAAATACGATGTTTAGAACGGCTCGCGATGAAACATAATAGACTTTCATTGTCTCTTATATTTAACAGTATATGTTTAGAATATATATATATATATATATATATATATATATATATATATATATATATATACTAACATTAAATATATTCCTATCAAATCGCGTAATGAAGGTCGTATTGAATGGGCATGCTTCCAGATCCTATCATAGGAACGGGCGTATCCCTCAAGGCTCTATTCAACATCCTACGCTTTTTCTAATCTTCATCAACGATCTCCCTGATGTAATCAGATTCCATGTATACTATCTTCGTTGATGATATCACCATTTGCTCTCACCTCAATGAGAAATCTGCCAAGGCTGACAAAGCAAACCTTTCTGCTGATCTTGAAAAAGACTTCCAATCTATGAATTGGCTTCTGCATTTTAATGCTTCCAAAACGAAGTTACTATCTTTTAACCATCATAGACAATCATTCCTACCTCCCATAAGCATGGATCATGCTAGTCTCCTAGAAAGCAATACATTGCGTCTCCTCGGCCTCACTCTGTCAGCCGATCTCAAGTGGAACAACTACATTGAATCAATAGCTACATCTACTGCTAGTAAGCTCGAGACACAGTGTCGGACCAGGCAGTGTTTCTCGTCGGAATCCACCTTGCACATATACAAATCTACTATCCGTTCGTGCATTGAATACTGTTGTCATATCTGGACGGGTGTCCCTGCTATTCACCTCGGGGTTCTTGACAAAATTTAAAGGAGAACCTGCAATGTAATCGATCCTGATCTGGCATCTCGACTCCAGTCACTTTCTCACTGACGAGATGTGGCTTCCCTTTGTCTCTTCTACAAATACTTTCACGGCTTCTGCTCTGTCGAGCTTAGCACCCTGGTACCACCTCTACACGAATTTACTCGAGCTACTAAACTGGCAACTAGATCCCACCCTTTTACAGTCAAAACAATCATTTGTAACTGTAACTTCTACTCTAACAGCTTCTTTTATCGCAACTCCTACCTGTGAAACTCCTTTTCGTATAATTACTTCCCTGATGGCTGCAATCTCTAAGAATTTAAGTGCAAGGTAAATTGCCATTGCTTATCTCCTTGACACACATCCTTCTCCTATCCTTTCCCCAACAACCACTCTATCTTGTTTTTCTTCCTTTTCGCTTTATTCTCACGTAACTCTCCTCACACCAGTATTAATATCTAAATAACTTTATAATAATCTAAATCTAATACTTTGTTCAACTTAAAATTTAAAATTTGCAATAAAAATAAGCTAAAAGTGAAGCTAATAGTCGATTAATAATGCTGATCTCAATTTTAATCAAATATTAATATTAATGCCCCCCAAAATTTACATTTTTATTATGTACGTAAAAGATTTTGCTAAATATTACACAAACATAAAGATGACACCATGAATGTAATTAGTAGAAACAGAAAATTTTTTACAGCATATCAAAATGAATTATTCAAGGTAAAGATATTGAACGTGTCCGGATCATATATCTAATTTTGGTATTTACTTTTATTGTAAAAGTTGTTTTTTTAATCCTATGAATGTTTTCAGTATCTTCTTCTTCTTCTTCTTCTTCTTCTTTGTGCCGCCTTCCTTCAGGACATAAGCGATCATGGCTTTCCACACCTCCTATCTCTAATGGCTCTTAACACACTTTCTCCTGTTACCTCAACCAAACCCCGCTCTGCCATCTATTTGCTCAAGCCCCTTAAGTATGTTACACGTTGCTTTCCCCTGTTTTCTTTCCCTCTATCTGACCCATGTGTATCAGATTCTCCAAGCTCTCCTTCCTCATTACATGCTACAGGAACTTGAGTTGTCTTTTCCTGATGTTAAGTATCAGTTTCCTTTTCTTTTTTATCCTCTCTAAAACCTCATCGTTGCTCACATATTCGGCCCATATTATCCTCAGCATCCTTCTGTAGAACCACATTTCGAATGCTTCAAGTATTCCCTTCATCTTTGATGAGATTGTTCAACATTCACTACCATATTGAAAAACAGACATCGCATAGCAATCCAGTAGTCTCTGCTTTGTTTCTAGCGAAATTTTCCTGTCTCTTAATACTCTGCTTAGCTACTGGAATACATCTTTGGCCATGTCAATTCACCTTCGGACTTCAGTGTCGCACTTTCCGTCTTCTGTTGGAACACTTCCCAGATATTTAAATCTCTATTTATCCTAAATGCAAAAAATGATGCCATTGTAATTGTCTAGAAGGGAGATTATCAGCATAAGATATTGAAATATATATTTTTTCCACTCGTGGCAGTTTGTAATTTCAAACATCGAAGATTCTATTTTTATGCCTTTGAAATAATAAAACATTGATATTGTATGACGCAATAACATGAATAGGTTTTACGACCGAAATAATGGAGACGCTGAGTCTATTATTTTGTTGTTATGCAACCTCTCAAACAACACTAAAGTTTTCTATCAAGCTTTCATTGAAACCCTTTTTATGATGAAGTTCTGATGAAGTTCTATCAAGCTTTCATTGAAACCCTTTTTATGATGAAGTTCTGATGAAGTTCTATCAAGCTTTCATTGAAACCCTTTTTATGATGAAGTTCTGATGAAGTTCTATCAAGCATTCATTGAAACCCTTTTTATGATGAAGTTCTGATGAAGTTCTATCAAGCTTTCATTGAAACCCTTTTTTATGATGGAGGTGTTTTGCATTTCCGCGGAAAGACTTTCTCTTTAATTTATGACGCCTTTCTGCAGATTCTCATTTTTTCAATTTTCTTTCCATACCAGCTTCAGTCAAGATTATTCTTAATCTTTTAAACACGTTCTTTTGTCATTTTTCTGCATAAGTCCTAAAAACTATGAAGTTTTACCATCGCAATCCGAAAGCAATAGCGTAAACTGAAAAAGTGATTATGCTAGTTTCTGGGCGTTTCCATGTTTCAAAAATAATCTTGTGCGAGATTTTGACTATGATTAACAAGGCAGCAGAATTTGTAAAACAAAAAAATGTGGGTTTAATTTTGAAAGAACATGAATCTTTAGAGCAACTTTTCAGGATATTTTTACGCCACTACAAAGAATTGCAAGACGTGACACTGAGTAATTATATATACTGTCATATTTCCAACTTTCTACATAAGCCACGAAAGATGATGAACCTCGACCTTTGAGATCAAAGCACACACACACACACACACACACACACACACACACACACACACATATATATATATATATATATATATATATAATATATATATATATATATATGTATGCATGTATGTATGTATAATTCGAAGCTTGTTGTAGAGCGTTGGGAACGATATTATAAAAAAAAGTCATGAATTCCAAACATATCCCAAGATGTGATGGATGTTTTCCACTTTTCACTTCATCCCTACCTAAAACTAATCTAGTCAAATAAATTAATCTACCCAGAACTATTCTACCCAAATAAATAGCGTTTCTTGTTCTTTTTTCTACGAGTCTTAATTGAATCTCCCACTGACAGAAGCTACAAAAAGAAAACAGTTACTGGCATTATCATATCATTCAATGATTATATAAAACCGCTTATTTCCCGGTTCGTGCACCTTACTCGGATCTTGAACAGGGGTATTTTGAACAGGAATAGAGATTTGTCCCTTGTTTCCTGTTTAGGATGGGTTTTTCGGTTTCCTCTTCTGCGGCTTTACGATCGCCATCTTGACCTCTTGAAACCTGTATTTTTAATAACTTGTCCCGTCACTGTCTTCTCATTTTCTTTCGCTCACGATAACTACTTATGTCTTAGTAGCATTAAATCCTCCCTTTGGAAAAATGATAAAACCAAAAACACAATTCATAATCCAATATAATCTTAATATGTCTATCGAATCAGTGGGGTTAAAACAATTTTAAAAAATGCGACTTTCTCTTTTCCAATCTTCTCACTTTTCTTTTTTTTTTTTTTCTTTTTTTTTTTTTTTTCAATTGGAGTAGATAGACTAAACTATCGCCCGGTTCACACTACACCCACGTCTATTGAACAGGTGTAGAGGTTCATCCCTTGTTCTCTGTTTAGGATGCGGTTTCCGGCTTTCTCTTTTCCAATCTTTTCACTCTTACGTAGCCCCCATGCACATCAGTGGCGTTACCGCCTTGCTCGGAGTGACACGATTAAAAAAAAAAAGTAAATGCCGAATTTTAGCTCAGTCCATTCAGTAGTTATACTGCCTGCACGTTTTGGACACATGAAAAATGTCTGTAATACAAAACACACAGGGAGAGTGAGAGAGAGTGTGTGTGTGAGAGAGAGGAGGGAGGGATAGAGTGAGAGAGAGAGAGAGTGTGTGTGTGTGTGTGAGAGAGAGAGAGAGAGAGTAAAGCTTGAGTGGACTTTTCTTACGCGAAGACAAGACAACCAGCGACCGCCCCCGGCTAATGTCAAGTTCACATCTGAACTTCCGGTGGTTTGTTGATAACAACTGCCCCATCCACCCTTTTCATACCCGCAGTCGACCAGATACGGATTGATAGCAAGACTGGAGAGCTGAGACAGTAACTGTTGGTGCTGAGGGTGGGGGAAGAGAATGGCCGACAGCCAACAATAACACTACGAAATGATAGCCGAGTTAAAACGAGCGGCAGGTGAGAGGCGGGTGCAAGAAGAAGAAGAAGAAGAAGAAGAAGAAGGTGTGGTCATAAGTTGTCGGAGAGATAAAAGCCGTTGATTAGGACAAGACGAAAATATAAAAATTGAGGAGAATGGTGATTTCACGATGATTTGTGGGGTGGTAGGAAACGTTAGGACTGCAAAATTAGAATGTGCGTCTTTTACTAGAATCAGTTGTCTTAGACTCCGTGGGTATCGTACATTTTATTGAAAACTGAAAACAGACATTTCAAACATCCGGCCCGCACAAAGAATATTAATTTGGTCATTCAATGGCTAAAATTTGTTTAAAATAATTTAATATTATCGACAAACTTTAAGTTCGTACGGTACTAGACTGTTATTTTTTAAATTGTAGCAAATATTTGATATTCTTGATGTTGAGAAAATAACATGGCAACAAAGGCTCTCGAGATGTGGTAGTATTTCTTCTTCTTCTTCTTCTTCTTCTTCTTCTTCTTCTTCTTCTTCTTCTTCTTCTATGTGCCTTGTCCCTTCAGAACGTAGGCGTCATGGTTTTCCACATCTCCATATCCCTGGTGGCTCTTAGCACGCTTTCTCCTGTTACGCCACGCAACTTGCGTTTTGTCATCCACCTGCTCAGGACTTTCAAATATGTTATCCACTGGTTTTCCCTGTCTCTTTTTCCATCTGACCTGTTAGTATCAAGTTCTCCAAGCCCTCCTTCCTCACTGCATGTCCCAGGAACTTTAGTTGTCTCTCCCTGTTGCTCAGTATTAATTTCCTTTTTGTGTCCATCCTTTTCAAAACCTCACCATTGCTCACATGCTCGATCCATGATATTCGCAGCATCCTTCTGTAGAACCACATTTCAGTTGCTTCAAGTTTTTCCTTGATCTTCGATGATATTAGTCCAACATTCACTGCCATATTGAAGAACTGACATCGCATAGCAATCCTGTTCTCTCTTCCTGTTTCTTCATAACTTTACTCAACTTCTGGAATGCTTCCTTCGCCATGCCAATTCTTCTTCGGATTTCTGTGTCGCACTTTCCGTTTTCTGTTATATAACACTTCCCAGATATTTAAATTTTTGTACCTGCTTGATTTTAGTATCCCCCACCTGTATTTGGCATTTTGGGCTGCTCTTTTTGCTGATGACCATGCATTCGGTTTTCTTACAGTTTATTTGTAGTCCTTTCTTGTCACTCTCTTCAGCTACCTTCTGTAGGAGGTCTTGCAGTTTCCTTTCCCTGTCTGCAATCAGGTAGTATTTACTCTATTTAAATTATTCGGACTATTGTCCTCATCTTTATTGCCACGTTTGCGACGTTTCGGCCGTTATACACTCCAGTCTTCTTCAAGTGCTAGAAATTTCGAACCAAACTCTTTTATTTCGATCACTGGGGTATATCATTCTCATTCCATGTGCAATGCCACTTCCGGTAACCATGTAGTTATCTTCCTTTTAACTCTGTACACCAAGGACACATGGCCGAGTGAATATAGGCGTTGTTTAGCTCCAGTGACTTGAGACAAAATGTTGTGGGTTCAATACCAGGCTACAGCAGTGGTGAACAAATAACTTAACATTGAATGAGAAATATATACCCCACGGAACGAAATAAGGGATTCAATTCGAAAGATGAAGACAACAGTCCGGATAATGTAAATAGTGTAAATTCTCTCGAGTAACCATTCCACCATCAATCACACGACGAAAATGGCAGCTCATTAACAGTTGTAAACAGAAAAGATTCTTTAAAATTTCAAAAGGTTTTGATTTTAAAGGTGAAATGTCAGCCAAAAGAAGTTTTAGAGTCGTAATCAAAATTGCTTTTATCTCTTTTTACTGTAGTCTAAATATACCAGTAATTTTTCAGATTCCGCGTCTTTTGAAAATTAGTTATTTCTTCTACTGTTTCAACCATAAAATGGCTAATGCCCTCCCCAGATAAGAGAATGGCTAATGCCCTCCCCAGATAAGAGAAAAAAAGAAATTGAACGAAGCAGAGCGGGTGTTTCAAAAACAGTGGGAACTACAGTAAGATATTCTGATTAATTTGCAACAAAAGAGCACAACCTGAAAAGGCGTTATGAGACCAACCATCTCATGATAAACTAGCAGTATAGCCCGGCATTGTTCGGGTGTAATGAAAGCTTTAAAACCAATCCATGGTCCTGGAGCTGAGACTCTTTGGACGTTGGCACGAAAGACGAAAAAGCAATAGTTGTTTCCAGTTAAAGCGAAACCGTAGACTGAAAGAAAAATGAATGGATGTAAGTCAAATTTTGATTTCCTGTATCGATATTAAATAAGTTTTTTTTTTTTTTTCGTAAACTGAATTTTGAAGGCTAAATAAGTCCTCCGAGTAAATGCTATCATGGCTGAGACTGAGAACTACAATTATACCTACTTAGAGCCAAACCCGAAGCAAAAACCAAAATAAAAGGGCTGGAAAAATACAGACATACAGGCAGATAAACACACACACACATACACACAATCTTGCCTTTTATATATATATTATCGATTGTCTGCACTATTCTAAAAACTGCAACCTTGAAACTTCTGAATATCGTTTCTTATGTCTTTGTCTATGAGTGTATCAAATTTGATTAAAAACGGACCACTCCTTCTATAACCCGATTTTTGATTATCGATTTTCGATATTTATCGGGGGTACCTCGACACAAAACCTAGCTAAGAGCACTCGCAGACGCTTATAGTACAACTGTGTAAATTTTCAAGAAAATCGGTTTAGCCGTTTTGGAGTCTATAGGTAACGGACACACACACACACATACATACACACACACAGACAAAGTTCCATTTATTATATAAGTTTAGATATGGAGATCCAATGCGAGTTTCAAAACACAAGAAAGTCTGTTGATTGTCATGTCACAAAGTGCTGTAAAGATTCTATTTGTTGAAACAAGAAATAATTGTTTTTGGAGATGAAAGATGAAAACAGAGATGAAAAAAGATGAAAGATGGCTCCAAGATGTGGCTTTCGCTGTGGATATTACTGTACAATTAACTGATCTTAATTTGAAAGTACAAGTTAAACAAACTTACTTCTATGATAACATCAAGGGTTTCATTACAAAACTAAGATTATGGAAGTCACAGTTGTCAAATGAACATTTAGTTCATTTTCCTACGTGCAAAGAGATGTAAAACACTGCCAATACCGAGACTCTACTTAGCTTTGTTAAGTAAGGCAGTCACCTGGAATTGTTGGCAAAGGAATTTCAGAAACGATTTAATGATTTCTCATCTTTTGAACATCAGTTTGCATTATTTTCATTACTATTCACAGTCGATGTTGCCAAGACAGAAGAAAGCCTGCAGATGGAACTATTAGAAATACAGTCGGTTTCTATACTCAGAGAAAACTATCTTGAAATAGGAAGACCTGAATTCTTTTCATAGCTTCCTGAAAAATTTAAACAAAAAAAAACAGAAAAATTATCACAAACTCATGGCAATGTTTGGTTCTACCTATGTGTGGAAATATTTATTTTCCCTTATAGAAACAAAACCTTCTCAGAGAACATGGCTAATTGATCACTGTTTGTCAACTCTGAACAAAGTCGGAACTGCACAGACATTTCAGCCAAACATACCAAAATTGTCAGCAAAAAGGTGTCAAGCCTAAGAACCAAGAAATAAACTGACTGAATAGTTAGTGGCAAAGAAATGCTAATCTTTGAGCTGTTGTAATCTATAGCAATCCATGAGTCTGTGTGTGACTGTAAGCTATGCACGCCTACATTTTTTAAGCTACGCCATTCAAACTTTCTAGGGACATATATCTACAGGGAAGCCAGGTCGACACATACTTTTTGAGTTTAAGTTCAACAATTTTCCCATTCGCAAATTTTGGCCAATGCGGTCGATTGTTTACATTTGCTCCGTAAAACATCTAAGATCTGAGATGGTTGCTGAATTACGTCACAGAAATCAAATCACACGTGTCAAACGCGACTAAATAAAAAATGAGCTTTTATATTTAATTTTTATTCTGACGTTTTAAAAATTCATTTGGTCAACAAAAAATGTGAATATTTTTCCCAGTAATTTTGAAACAAAAGAAATATTTTTTTTTTAAAGTGTTTTTTCAAAGAAAAACAAAATACGTACAAAAAAAGTGCTAATGGTTAATTTAATTATTTAATCTTTTTTTTTCTTTTCGAATTTAATATTTCATACTTCAGAAAATAAAACTGAAAAAAAGTAAACCTTTTTTTGATCTAACTTTTTCCCCTAAAATTAAATGTCTACATTTTTAAATATTCTTCGAACTTTCTGAACTAAGAGCGTAATAGTTTTTATATTTCTAATTTCAATAAAACAAAATAAATTATTTTTATTTTTATGTTAAATTCATTTAGTCAACAAAAAGTAGATATTTTCCCCCGTAATTTTGAAACAAAAACAAACGCAATGTTGTTTACAATGTCACACAAAACATCAAATCACGTTTACGCCAAACAAAAGAAAATAAATTTTTTTAATGCTTCTCCTACGACTAAAATGTTCTGAGTTGCACGGGCAACGCCGGACTATGATGCTAGTTTTTATACGGTGTATTTGTTGCTTTACATTAATTATTCTGTTCGGACTGTTGTCCTCATCCTTTTTGCTATGTTTACGACGTTTCGGCCGTTGTACGCTCCGGCCTTCTTCAGTTGCTAGGAATTTCGAACGGAACCCTTTTATTTCGATTACTGGGGTATATCAATCTTGTTCTCCAAGGACACATGGTCCAGTGGGTATAAGCGTTGGTTAGTTCTAGTGACTTGACCCAAATGATTGTGAGTTCAATACCTGCCTACAGCATTGGTGAACAAATATTTTACAGAGTTGAGTTGGAGATAACTAATTGACATCTGGAAGTGGCATAGCATGGGGAATGAGAATGATATACTCCAGTGATCAAAATAAGGAGTTCGGTTTGAAATTCCTAGCACCTGAAGAAGTCAGGGGGCGTTCAACGGCCGAAACGTCGTAAAAATGACAATAAAGATAAGGACAACAGTCTGAATAGTGTAAGTAATGAAAATACTACCTCATCTCAGAAGTGTAGACAAGTATTTGTTGCTGTTAATATATGATGTTGTTGTTTAATATTTGACTTTCATTTATTCAACTGATTCATTGTTTTCTGCTAAATCATTCGTATGTACACTTTGTGTTTCTAAATTGAAATGAAAAAGTATTCTCAATTTTATTAAATGACACCAGTTAGTGGCAATGAGCACAATTGATTGTCATTTGTGGTCCTGATGGCAACACATATGTGACTATGTGGCACTCAACGGATCCTCAGGGTCACACAGTTTGACATACCTGCTTGAAAACATTACTGCTATTATTATTTCAATAAACAACTAATAAGAAATAGTTGCGCTGTCGATAAAATGAAAAGTACAATTCATAACAAATATTAATATTTTGTTATAGATCCTTGATATTATCATACATTTATTATTGAACAGAAGGTTAAGAAACCTCGACACGCTGGTGATAAAAATGTTATGAATGTCAATACGACATAAATTATAAACTATTGAGTTTTGATTACGTGGAAAGATAGAAAAGAAACATATCACAGTCGATGTTTGGTTTCAGTGAAATAAAAAAACTAGTCAGTCAGTTAAATGCCATACGTGATACACGCTTTGGGAGATCATGTCTCTTTCGAGACATGACTGACTAGGCAAGAGATTTTAATTAATGGGGGATCAGTTTGTAACTGTGTAACAATAGGAAACTGATCCCCCACTTTATGCCCAGTAGAAGTTTTAATTGTTTCCAACTATTGAGTCAGTCAGTTAAGTGATACACGCTTTAGACGATCATGTCTCGAAAGAGACATGACTGACTGGGCAGAAAATTTCCTCTCCTGTTATTTAAACTATAGCTGAAGAGAGAAGAGACAGATTCTATTAATTAGTAATTAATGGGGGATCAGTTTGTAACTGTCTAACAATAGAAAACTGATCCCCCACTTTATGCCCAGTAGAAGTTTTAATTGTTTCTAACTATTCAGTCAGTCAGTTAAGTGCCATACGTGATACACTCTTTGGGCGATCATGTATCGAAAGAGACATGACTGACTGGGCAGAAGATTATCCCGCGGTAGGTTGTCATTGCTTTCTGCAGTAGACTGGTTGCCGACCAAGGCTATAGAACCCAATCTGTCCTATTATTTAACCCATAACTGGAGGGAAGAGACGGATTAATACCTTTCCCAGGGGTATTTGTACGTATGTGAATGCAAGAAATTCAACTGGAATTCGAACTCGGCATCCCCAATTTGTCGTTCCGAGTCGATATTCACTGCACCACAACGCTCATCCTAGAAACTAGAGAAAGCAATAAAACTGTCATGAGTTCAAGTCTGCTACAGGGAAATAAGGAGAAAAAACATGTCAGCTTCAAATCTTTTCATTTGTACATTCTTTATATAATAACAAAACAATCCCAGTGGATTATCGTAGATAGATAGATAGATAGATAGATAGACAGATAGATAGATAGATAGAGAGAGAGATAGATAGATAGATAGATAGATAGAGAGAGAGATAGATAGATAGATAGAGAGATAGATAGATAGATAGATAGATAGATAGATAGATAGATATGAACAGACGGAGATAGATAGATAGATAGATAGATAGATAGATAGATAGATAGATAGATAGATAGATAGAATATATACATATATAAATGAAGAGAGATTTGAATAGACTGAGATATATATATATAGAGAGAGAGAGAGTGAGATCTGAATGAGATAGACAGTTTTGAATAGACTGTGATAGATAGATAGATAGATAGATAGATAGATAGATAGATAGATAGATAGATAGATAAACAGACTGTAATAGATAGATAGATAGATAGATAGATAGATAGATAGATAGATAGATAGATAGATAGATAGATTCAGTATCATCTTTAAGAAATATTTGATATCTAAAAATAAATTCAGTTTTTACAATGAAATTACTTGAGGTGCAAATATCAATTTCATGCACTAAGAATAGATACTAGTTAAGTGAACATATTATAGCCTTTATTACTGCACACACATATACGCACGCGCACACATACACACATACACACAAATATATACATTATAAACATACAGGCCCTGCCCTAAAAATATTCTACTTATTAATATTATTTTAACTTCTAAGATTTTACTTTCCAGTTTCATGTTTTACTTTTACTCCAAATTAAATTCAATTAAACAATTGAAAAAAAAAACCAGCCTCCCCGCATTATAAAATATAACTACCATGAAGAACACGAGAACCAAATATCCAAATCCCGGAACAGTCAGTTCATAATAAGCACCTGATGATTGCGTAGCGCATGAAACTCCGAGATGTGCTATAGACGTAAAATAATATATAAACAAATGTTTGGAGGTTCAAAATTTGTACACTACTTTAAAAACAAGGAATTTATTAACAGTCTCAAGAGCCCTTCCGTCCAACATCTCATCAGGAGAAAATCGTTGGAATTATAAATGAAACGAAAAGAACAGCAACAAAAATGAAGAACAAAAAAAAGGAGAAAACACTTTAAAATAAATATACATAAAAATATTCATATTTATAACGAGGGGAGGAGAAATCGCGTGTAAATAATTATCGGGGAACAGTAAAAATAAAATATCCCCCAACAAATGAAGAGACTTCACAAAATTCTTCTGCCGGCAAAGAGAATAATTCTATAATGACATGCAGACTGATTCCAAAATCTTTAAATGATTATTGGAACCAGCTACATGGAAAATTTGGAACCACTCTAATAATAAATATATATATACTTCACTGTGATATTGTAAAATCTTGAATGGAATAAAATAGTTTGAATCTGTTGTATTCAAAATATGAATATTGTTTTCTTCTGTCACTTTTAAAAAAATTATAACTTAACGTCTTAGGGTCGCAGCTGCTTCAGTCAGTTGAGTGCCATACGTGATACACGCTTGGGCGATCATGTCTCGACAGAAACATGACTGACTGGGCAGAAGATCATCCCGCAGTAGGTTGCCATTGCTTTCTGCGGTAGACTGGTTCCCAGCCAAGGCTATAGAACCCAATCTGTCCTGTTATTTAACCCATAACTGGAGGGAAGAGACGGATTGATACCTTTCCCAAGGGTATTGGTGCGTAAGTGAATGCAAGAAATTCAATTGGAATTCGAACTCGATATACCACAAAAATGGATGCGTTTTCTTTTGTTGTTTTTTTTTTTTTCTCAAACCAACGAAACAATTCGTTGTCGCCTGTTTTAAAAATGAATTGCTAAAAATTATGGAATTATTCAATCCAAACGGAATTTTCATACTTATTCGGATGTGCGTTGTGGTGCAGTGGATATCGGCTCGGAACGAGAAATCGGAGAGCCAAGTTCGAATACCAGTTGAATCCTTTGCATTCACTTCAGCGCAAATGCTCCTGGGAAAAAAAGGTATTAATGCGTCGCTTCTCTCCCCAGCTATGGGTATAAACAGCAGGACAGATTGGGTTTTATAATTTGGTTAGCAAAAAGTCTACATCAGAAAGTAATGGCAACCTACTGCGGGGAAAATCCTCTGCCCAGTCAATCATGTCTCTTTCGATGCATGTATCCCATCCCGTATGGCACTTAACTGACTGATTCATTAATGAATGGTTTGAATAGGTTATTTTGTTAAAAAGCTTTGTGGAAATATTAGGGGGTATCTGTTTTACCGCACCCCCTTTTCGTTACCTCCTGTGTACTTTTTAAATGGGAGTGGGGTTTGTGTCAATTTTTGGCGTTTACATCAGGAAAAGTTCTAAAGATGGTATAAAATAAACATAAAATTATATGAAGTGTGACAAAATTATTCAATAAAATTCAAAAAATGTTTTTTAGTGTTGGGGCTTGCGTCATCTCTGAATATTTATAAAATTCAGTGGCTTGCGTTAGTTTGTCCGTCACACCCTCTAAACTAACCATAAATTAACCCATCAAAAACTTTTTCTTCTTCTTCTTCTATGTGCCCTGTCCTTTCAGGACGTAGGCGATCATAGCTTTCCATGTCTCACTATTTCTGGTGGCTCTTAGCAGGCCTTCTCCTGTTACACCATGCAACCCTCGTTCCATCATCCACCTGATTAGGTCCTTCTAATATGTTATCCGCTGTTTTCCCCTGTCTCTTTTTCCCTCTATCTGGCCTGTTAGTATCAGGTTCTCCAAGCCCTCTTTCCTCATTGCATGCCCCAGGAACTTCAGCTGTCTCTTCCTGATACTCAGTATTAATTTCCTTTTTGTTTCCATCATTTCCAAGACCTCATCATTGTTCACATGCTCGATCCATAATATCCGCAGCATCCTTCTGTAGAACCACATTTCAGTTACTTCAAGTTTTTCCTTCATCTTTGATGATATTGTCCAGCATTCACTGCCATATTGAAGAACTGACATCACATAGCAATCCAGTACTGTCCTTTTTGTTTATAGTGAAATTGTCCTTTTTCTTCATAATTTTACTCAACTTCTGGAATGCATCCTTCACCATGCCAATCCGCCTTTGGATTTCTGTGTCGCACTTTCCGTCTTCTGTTAGAATTCATCCCAGGTAAACCTAATTTCCTTTTTTTTTTTTTTTTTTTTTGAGATGTGAGAAGTACGCAAACATATACGCGGCTGGTTTGGGAGAATGAAGTTGGTTTTAGAGAGCGTAAAAACCCGCGAAATAGGGGTTTTGTAAAAAGTATTTTTCAAAACAAATCAGCTTACTCAAATTCCATCGATTGGTTTGCAAAATTGAACGAAATTTAGAGTTTGTAAATCTCGATAAAAAATGTTAGCGATAACTTCGACAATATTAAATACTGCGAGGATTTCAACCAAAGTCAGCGGGTGACAAACAAATCTGGTTTAATAAAACATTATTTTCTTTCAAATTGGGCAGAAAAAAACAAACTTAATATTTATTTTTCAAATAATTACTTGTAATTTCCTAGTGCAATTTTGAAATTATACCATTGCTGTTCATAACAGGAGTTGTTTTTTTTTCTTTTGATTTGTTTTTTATTTTTTTTATTAAACCCATCAAAATCTTCTTCTTCTTCTATGTGCCCTGTCCTTTCAGAACGTAGGCGATCATTGCTTTCCACGTGTCCCCATTCCTGGTGGCTCTTAGCAGGCCTTCTCCTGTTACACCATGCAACCCTCGTTCCGTCATCCACCTAATCAGGTTCTTCAAATATGTTATCTTCTGCTTTCCCCTGTCTCTTTTTCGTTTTCCTCTCTATCTGGCCTGTTAGTATCAAGTTCTCCAAGCCCTCTTTCATCATTGCATGTACCAGGAACTTCAGCTGATGCTCAATATTAATTTCCTTTTTGTTTCCATAATTTTCAAGAACTCATCATTGCTCACATACATGTTTGATGACTCTAAAAATAAGACGTTTTTTAAAAGATTTTTTTTATTTTATTTTAGCAACTGTTGGAATTTTTTGTTTTTGTTTTTTTTTGTTATGGGTGTTCCAAAATTAAATAATTCTGAGTTACAGACTTTGATTGTACACTTATGATACATGATAATTCAATCACTTCTGAATTCATAATAATTAAAAGTAGCCACATTGAGTAAAATTAAAAATATGACATCAAACAGATAATAATAAACTAATATAAAAACAATAAAAATATATTAAACTCGAAATTATTATTTAACTAAAAAGTATCTGCCTGTAGTAAAAAAAAATCATTCATTCTACTAAGTTTCATAATAACGTGTAGAATAAAAATTATATTCTTAACTATTTTTTTTTTAATCATATCACCCCAAGCAAGGCGGTGACGCCACTGATGCGCAGGGGGCTACTTAAGAGTAAAAAGATTGGAAAAGAGAAAGCCGGAAACAACATCCTAAACAGGGAACAAGGGATGAGCCTCTTCACCTGTTCAATAGACGTGGGTGGAGTCTGAACCGGGCGATAGTTAAGTCTATCTACTCCAATTGAGAACAAAAAAAAGAGAAAAGAAAAAAAAGTGAAAGAACATTGGGAAAAAAATAAATAAATAAATAAAAAAAGCCGGGAACCACATCCTAAACAGGAAACAGGGATGAGCTTCTTCACCTAAGGTTACGGATAATTTATTTTTAAGCATAAATACCGATTTCTTGATTATTTTCTTCAGTTTCTCTTGCCTACAATCTTTCCTGTGAGTATTACATTTTCCAAGCCTTCTTTCCCTAGAAATTCCAACCGTATTTTCTTTCTGATGTTAAGTACAAGTAACCTTTTTATTTCTATTTTCTCTAAAACTTCATTGTTGCTCATATATTCGATTTATATTATCCTCACTATCCTTCTGTAGAACAACATTTCTGTTGCTTCAAGTTTCTTCTTCATCTGTGAGGAGATTGTGTACCATTCACTGCCTTTTAGGATGATTAATTACGTAACAGTTCAGCATTCTCTTCTTTGTTTCTAACGAAGTTTTTATCCTTCTTAATACTTTGCTTAGATTTTGAAAAAGCATATTTCACTATCCCAATGCTCTTTCTGATTTCAGTTTTTCACTTTCCATCATTTGTTTAAACACTTCCCAGATATTTAAATTGTATTTGCCTGATTTTGGTATCACCGGTCTTTTATTCTTATTTTAAGCTGTTCCTCCATTCGCTCTGGGAAAAATATATCAGATATTCCTTTGGATGCAAATTTGAACTGTAGCCTGTATTGGTGCCATCACTTATATTTTTTAATTAGATTCGTATTATTAACTTTTAACAAATCTACTTCAGCTGTGAAATATAAAATAATTTCAGATAAGAAAGTAACATTTTCCAAGGGAGATAATTTCAATAAAGTTATTCCCCTTAGATTGATAACCATTTGTTTTTTTGTTTTTTTTTGTTTGTTTTTTTTACTTATGCTGAATTTTATGATAGACCTAAGTGTCTGAAATTCTATTTCAGAACAAATTTCGAATGATATTTTCAAAACACACAAATCCTTCCGACTAAGGAGAATGGTACAGAACTTATATACTACTAAAATCTACATTGTAAAATTGATTTATTGAACTCGTTTATTGAAGTTGAATTCTATCCCCACTACTATAGCCCTGAAGGTGCAATGTCGTGATTTCGATTTTTACTAAAATTTTCCTTGTTTTTAAAGACATATATTTGGGTGAGCACGATCTGTGTTTGTCTGTGTTTGTCTGGAAATTTGTCAATGTTTGCCCGCAACATCTGGGTAAATATCCAAGTTTTAATTAGTCTGACACCTAATTTATTAATGTTTTTTATATCTATCTGTGACAAGACGATCCTTCATCCTACCCTATAGACTTGATCTATACAATCACAAAGAAAAACCGCATCACTTGAACACTTCCAACAATAGCAACAACAAAAATGTCTAACTAGAAGGGAAAAAATGTAAGTACTGACAAAAAAAAAAACGAAAAACAAAAACAAATAAACATAAAATATGAAAATAAAATAGATAAATTAAAAGTTCTCAACGGGGTCTATATGGCCCCTACGGGCCCACATTACTTTCTAGTGAAGCACAGCTAAAAATTTATTAATTAGGTGGTGGGCATGAGGCCTGCTAGGGCCACAGCAAAACTAAATATTTTTTGGTATTATTTTTAATCCAAGTATTATACAAAATTTGCTTTTAGTGTCGCTATAAATTTTTTGAGAAAGTCGAGAACAACTTGGACATAGCAGAAGTGATTTAAGAGTTGTACTTTCTACAACTGAACCAAGAATTTAAAAAAAAATGCTATGAAGCATCAAAGCCAAGGGTCTCATTCGAGATTATATTCTTGTTTAAATTCATATTATATCGTAAAATATTAGTTTATGTTTTTTCTAAAATGTCTACTTCATTGAAAATAATTTTACATAAACCTGTATATATCTAGAATAACTTTTAGACTGATAAAACAGCAAATTTAAAATGTTCATTTATTTCATATGCATTTTGGAGGGCCACACAAAATCTTTTTACGGCTGAAGAGAAAAAAGGTCGAGAATACTTGATATAAAGCATTTGTCTATACATATGGGATGTGCGTTGTGGTGCAGTGGATATCAACTCGTAACGACAAATCGGAGAACCGAGTTCGAATTCCAGTTGAATTCCTCGTATTCACTTACGCACAAATACCCTTGGGAAAGGTATTAATCCGTCTCTTCCCTGGGTTAAATAATAGAACAGATTGAGTTATATAGCCTTGGCTGGCAACCAGTCTACCGCAGAAAGCAATGGTAACCTACTACGGGATAATCTTCTGCCCAGCGTGTATCTGAAATTATGTAGTATTTACATAATTAGGACTGTTGTCCTCATCTTTATTGCCAATTTTACAACATTTCGGTCGTTGTGCGCGCCGGCTTTCTTCAGGTGCTCCGAATTTCGAAACGAACTCTTTATTTCTACACTTTGCAGTTACTTCTCCCGAGTAAGACCTCCAGTAGAGGAGAACGTGTCGAAGGACAATGTGTACGCCAATTCATATAAATGTGGAAAGAAATATATAGATAAGGTTGCAAGAACATTGCAAAGCCATAACACGAGGGAAACAAAAAAATCAGGTGTAGTTGACCACATATAATGGAAGAAAGGGGATCTCCGTCCCCTATTGAATGAATTGGAAATGATAAAGAACAACATTGGAAACTACGTAAACCAAAGGAATCAGTACATATGCTAGGCCACAAAAATCTCCTAAGCCAACCAAGCATAGAAATGAATACAATATGGGAACCAGTAATACAGACTGCTTATTGACTGAGAACAACATTGGAAACTACGTAAACCTAAGGAATCAGTACATATGCTTGGCTACAAAAATCCCATAAGTTGGCCAAGCATAGAAATGAATACAATATGGGAACCAGTAATACGGAGTGCTAGTGAAAATCATTAGCTTCAAAGATTGCAATAAAAATATTGTTACTGACTGATTACGTTTATAAGTTCCCAAAATTTATACATTGATGTCCTCAAGAACACATGACCGAGTAGTATCCGGAAGTGGCCTCGCACATGGGATGATAATTATATATCCCAGTGATCGAAATAAAGGGTACGTTTCAAAAGTCTTAGCACCTGACGATGGCCAGAACGTACAACGCCTGAGACGTCATAAACATGGTAATAAAGATAATGATAACAGTCCGAACAGTGTAAATATATAAACAAAAATGAAAATAAGGAATCTGCACTTTCTTTTAAAACGCTTATCTACTTTTCTCTCTTTCTCTCTCTCTCTCTCTCTCTATATATATATATATATATATATATATATATATAATCTTATCACTGTACACGTTTCGAAAACTCCTCCGAGAATATAAGCGGAAGAAAAAAAATGGTAATAAAAAAAAGAGCGAGCTAAGCACTTGAACATCAGTCAAAGTACGCAACCCAAAGAAAAAAACCTGAGACGAGTAACCTAAAACAAAAAGCGCCCAATGCACAAGCAGAGCAAACAAAGAAAGTAACCTAACGTTGGCTCTTTAGGTTACTAATATATATATATATATATATATATATATATATATATATATATATATATATATAAATTAACATAAATATATTATTATAAGACTACAAAAGTAGCTATTTTGTTTCGACACTACATGTGTCTTATCAAGTGATGAGTTTTATTTCAAGTTGAAAAGGTTTTGAAATAAACCTCATCACTTGATAAGACACAAGAAGTGTCGAAACAAAATAGCACTTTTTGTAATGATACTAAAACATAATTATATTATAATTTCTAAACAAATATTGTTAGGTCTACTTTGTATTGAGCACATTTTTAAGAATAGCATTTCTTGGATACAGAATATTATTTCATTCATACCGACCATATATATATATATATATATATATATATATATATATCAACTGATGTGAAGGTTCTGAACCCGGCCGAAAAACACCAAATGTTTGCAAGAGCAGAACCGTTTTATTTATGACTGAAAAATGACAAAAATAAAAGCTTATTTCCGTTATAAAAAGATGAAAAAGAAAGAAATGCTGTAAAATAAAACAATTTTGGCCAATCAAAAAATTCAAATAAAGAAACTTTTGATGTTCGTCGAAACCAATGTTCGCTCCAGATTCATGAGCCTGGTCAAGAGGATATAAATCCGACACTTCTGTGCTAGAAGCGGATGGGATGCGGAGAAAGCGGAACCAAAAACGGGTTACAGCGGAGAAAAAAGCCAGAAAAAAGCCAGACCTGATAAGTACAGATGTAGTTAGCGGTCAAATGCTAATGATATATCTACCCTGCCGAGAAAAACAAATTAGATTGATAATGACCTATTTCTAAGATGATTGCGACTATCAGATGCTAATTCCAAACACTAGAATCTTCTTTATGTGCCGTGTCCTTTCAGGACGTAGGCGATCATGGACCTCCATTTGCTCCTATCCTTTATTGCCTTTAATATTTTTCCTTGTGGTATTTCTCCCTAATCCCACTTCGTCATCCACTTGTCAAAGTACGTTTCGCGCTGGTTTCCCTCTATCTGCCCTGTGAGTATTAGATTCTCCGAACTCTCCTTCCTTATTACATGTCCAAGAAACCTCACTTGTCCCTTCCTGCTGCTAAGCATAAGTTTCCTTTTCGTTTGCATCCACTTTTTTCTTTTTTTTTATAATCGTATAGTCCCAAGCAAGGCATTATACTGCCACTGTTTTGCAGGAGGTTACATATGAGGAAAGTTATGAGAAAGAGTGACAGGTTATAAGGGGTGTCAGGAAGTGGGTAAGAGAAGGATGAGAATACTGATAAGAGTGGAGTGGACAGAGAAAAGAGCATGAGAGAGATGATGCAGGTTAGTGAGATTGGAGATGACTATTGACTTTACATGTAAATTCTTGGAGATTGTAGCTGTCGAGGAAGCAAGTAAACAGAAGGGAATTCCACAGGCTGGAAGTGCGAGAAAAGAAGCTGATAGAGTAGAATTTACAAAGCGTTTTCGTTCCTCACATGTTCGGTTCATAGTATCCTCAGCATCCTTCTGTAGAACCACATTTCTGTCGCTTCGAGTTTTTCTTTTCATTTTTTCGTTTATGTCCAGCATTCGCTGCCATAAACGAGGACAGATATCACATAACAGTCCAGTCATCTTTTCTTTGTTTCCAATGAAATCTTCTTGTCTCTCAATACTCTACTAAGCCTTTGGAATACATCTTTTTACTGTCAGATTTTACGACTATGCACTCTTGTGCAAGGATGTGCGTTGTGGCGCAATGGATATCGGCTCGGAACGAGAAATCGGGGAACCGAGTTCGAATTCCAGTTGAATTCATTGCATCCACTTACGCGCAAATACCTTTGGGAAAGGAAATAATTCGTCTCCTCCCTCAAGTTATGGGTTAAATAACAGGACAGACTGGGTTCTATAGCTTTGGTCGGCAACCAGTCTACCGCAGAAAGCAATGGCAACCTACTGCGGGATAATCTTCTGCCCAGTTAGTCATGTCTCTTTCGAGACATGATCGCCCAAGCGTGTATCACGTATAGCACTTAACTGACTAACTGAATATACTAGATGAAAATATGATTAAGGCTTCTGCTGGGCATAAAGTGGGGGACCGGTTTTCTATTGTTATGAAGTAATAAACTGATCCCCCACTAATTACTACTTAACAGTATAATACATCTCTTCCTCCTCCAGTTATGAGTTAAATAAGAGGATCGGGTTTCTATAGTCTTCGCTGGCAACCAGTCTACTGCAGAAAGCAATGGCAACCTACTGCAGGATAATCTTCTGCCCAGTCAGTCATGTCTCTTTCGAGACATGATCGCCCAAGCGTGTATCACGTATGGCACTTAACTGACTGAATGACTCTTGTGCAAATTTAATTGAAACAATTGCTTTAGCTTCTTTTTGTTGTAACCTAAAAAGATTACTGAATGAGAAATAACCAAAACGGGGGTTGGAAAATGGAAATCTTGAAAACAATAACAAAAATAATACTCCCAGTTGCGTGAACTAGATAACCACTGCTAATCGTGAACTGCTAGACAGCAATATGGTTATTTAGCGGCCTATTCCATATGAGACAAACTGTGGCACAAGGCCCTTCTAATGCAGGTAATCCGTGTCATATAGCTCTGAAAAAATTAAATGTCTACTTTTCCCCATACGAGACTCTAGCTTTCGGCAGAGCTTCGTCTGGGTTACTATCTGCGCGAAGGCAGAGAGTCCGACAATATCAGATTTGCGTCTGAAACTCGTTAATCGCTAGGAGCAATACGGATATTTAGCTGCCTCCCCACTTGAGACAAAATGTAGCACAAAGCCCTTTTCGTGTACGTAATCCCAAGTCATATAGCTCAGGCAAAAATTAAATGTCTGCTGTTCCCCAGACGAGACTCTACTCTTCGGCGGTGCCTCGTCTGAGTTGCTACATTATATTATGTTCAAGATATTTGAGCGTGTATGAAATGTACTCTTGAATTAATTCCTTGGTTTCTGCATATTCTTTTCGTGAAAATTATTTGCACGAACGTAGTCTTCTTTTGGCTGGTTGGTGTGTTGATTGAATCTCCGGTAGCTGACTTGACTTCACACGCACTGAGTGAACCAACTGTGCTGCTCGTGTTAACTTTTCTTTTATATTTACTTAACGCCTACGCGTTTCTGATTTGATTTTGGTGGAAGCGTTAGTCATTGGCTGACTTTCGCATTACGTCAGTTGACTAAATCAGCTATGTCTGGGTTATATCCAAAAATATGGAAGAATAGAAAGAGGGAAGGGTATAGTTGGTTATCCGCTCTAGTGGAGACTAGTTGTATGTTGTTGCAGATTAACGGAATTTGACCTCGTTATAAATAGCTCACTATAAGTCATAAAAAGATTATAAATAAAAAAAAGCAAACTGAGTTTAGAAATAACATTTTATATATGCACATATCAATTAAGGTTTTTACAATGAAAGGAATCCTTTAAATATGGGTCCAACTGACATTTACAATTTCGTGGCAATAAATGCTGAAAAGAGAGTTTTTGCGTATGAATGTAGGAGCGTTGTAAATGAGGAATGTCTTTGATGTATCCGCTCTTTTGGTCGGTAAGTAGTTTTGAGACAGCGAAGGATAAGATGATAGGGAAGGGAGGCGAGCATAGTAATTCGCTTGACGTCAGTCAAGAGAGATACTAATTACACTTGTCTCTCTCGAGTCTGTCTGTGTGTGTCTGTCTGGCGATGCTTTCTTTTTATTTCGTCTTTTTGGATCGCAGCAGATCATTTGGGAATTCACATCCGTATTTGATTCTGGGCTTCCCATTGGCCGATAAATAAAATTCACGTAGGCTCGCGAACTGGAATTTAATATTTAATTAATTTTTAGTTTTCAACCGGTACATCTGCGTGGAGCCGGGGTGCGCACCGACGAGTTTTGGTCATTTGCTTTCTGGTCGTGAGAGTGCAAACATCCGGTCCTTCGCTTTGCTCGGTATGTATCACCACAAGGGTTGTATGTGTTGAGAGAAACAGAGAGAGAGTTTCTCTGTCACTCTATTAGTAAAGAGGAAAGGGTATGTTTCAATAGGCTTTAACTACTACCTTTCTATACACACATACATCTCTACTCACTCCACCTATGGGTTGAATTATAACACAGGCTAGGTTCTATAGTCTTGGTTGGCAACCAGTTTACACCAAAAAGAAACGGCAACCTACTACAGGAAAAGCTTCTGCCTAGAAAGTCACGGATTGAAAGAGACATGATCGCCCAAACATATATGGCACCTTACTGACTGACTGACTAGATTGTCACCTAGTTAGATGCATCCGCATATTTTATTCTAATAGCTTCTTTACTCGCACTTCTCAGTTGTGGAACTCTCTTCAGAATCCTTACTTCCTTGCCACCTTCGAACCTTCAAATATTTAAATGTCTTGTCAATCGCCATCTTCTTGGATTTAGTTCTTTTATTATCCTTTCTTCTCACCAAATTTTTGTTGTTCCCTTTCACTTTCAGTAACGCCATTGTGTCTTAGTGGTGTAGAGGACGATGCCACCCCTTTACTAATTTAAGTTTACGAGTCGACTCGACATAACTGGGGTCGTGAAATAAAACAGGCAATAAGAAAGACGAGTAGGCGAAAGTAACAAGAAAAACAATATATTAACAAAGGTTGCATAGGGTTGACAGCATGCATAAAATTAAGGAAAGAGAAGTTCTTTCCCTGGTGAGAAATAAAAAATTGCGCCCCTAATTGCTACCCGCAATTAGTGCGCGTGTGTTTTTTTGTGAGTTAGGGAAACATGTCTGCTCTTGTCCGGGACAAAATCCTAACTAGCGTACCACGTGACGTTCCCTGCTTTTATTGGCATTCGTTTACGCGGGAAACTAAGTTATCACGTGAACGCTGAATCACCATGTATGTGTGTGTGTGCGTGTGTGTGTCAATGTATCAAACCCCACAGTGGCATTGCTTAAGGTGAAATGATTAAAAAAAAATGGAATGACAATTTTTAGCATAAACCAAGAAGGGAGTTTTAAGTACTTACAATTTATGTAATTACGACATTTGTACATTGGTTCTGATCTCAGCTCTAATTTATGTTAAATATTTTTATGAAAAGATATGACCGTTAAATTTACTATTATATATATATATATATATATAGTCATCCGCAGACAGATTTGTTTCGCTGTATCACAGCTCATCAGTACGGTTAGACTTCGATTGCTTTTAACCCAGGATTGAAACCCGACCGAATTGGCGTCAGTTGGTGTGTATATAAAAGGCTTGATCGTGAAAACAGAAAAAATACTTTTCTTTGATCAATAAGACAGGAGCAGTAGTCATCCACTGTCCATTTCCAATTAAATAATTGCCCTAAATCGCCTAGATACGTTAAGTATAAGTTGATTATTATTATTATTATTATTATTATTATTATTATTGTTATTATTATTATTATTGGCTAGATGAGATGGATCTTATATGAAATAAAAAAAAAACCTATCCAAGGTCTGGGCTTCAAACTAACTGAGCTATGACACCCACTTTTAGTAGCAGCAGCCATCACAAACGACCGGTCCAGCCAACGGCAGTGCTGGGTGGGGGGCGCGGAGGAGATATTGGTGAAAGCGGACGAAATGAAAGACAGGGATAATTTTGTAAGTTACACCGTTTGGCAACTATCAAACCCCGACCCTTTTTTGGAAATGTCCACAAAAGGTCCAAGGGTTAGTTTTTCTCAGTAATGCAGACGGCCAAGCCTGCTAGGTGCGTGTATTGGGTGGAAAATTGAAAACAAGGACGCACTGCTGGTGTCCACATCGCCGGAACAATCAAGGAGATTTAGCAGAAAAATATCTGGGAAAAAAGAAGAAGAAAAAGAAGTGGTCAAGTCTGACGAAGGGCAGTCGTACTGTTTTCGTTGTGAATTTCTTTCGTCTGTCTTTCTGTGCTTATAATTTGGTAAGTAAAAAAAAAAAGAGAAAATAAAAAATCAATACCCACATACACACACACACACACACACACACACACACATATGTAGCATCATTTTGAATTACACGATTCTTAATTATTGTGAGTCTTTGGGCAAAGAATGTTTTCTTTTTACTCTATATAGTTCTTACTATTGGAAGACAAGCGAGCGTGTTAATATTAATGTACACAAATGCCTATATAATTATGTGTATGTCTGTCACGAGTTTTATGAGTTGTGTCCCTTGCACCTGCGATAAAAGTATGGCAGTTCAAAAGCGAAAAGAAAATATGCTAATTAGACCACAGAGAGTATTTGCATAAATATATCGGAAATATTTTTTGCCCGGTAAAGATTGTGGCGATGAGAAATATTATATTGCTTCAATATTCCTGCTAACCTTGTCTTTGAATAACAATGTGTGGAATTAAGAATTTAGCTTGCAAGTAGGAATCAACTGTAAAAGAAAGAATATATATCACAAAAAAAGATGTCTCAACATGAGTTCATAGATAAATAATGAACAAATTTAGATATTGCCAGAGATAGATAGATTGATAGGCAGACAGACATACTGAAGATGGCTCAATTATTTGTGATAATGTTTGTGTGAAACTGACAATGATGATTTTTAATGTCCAGTCCACACACTATGTGTGTGTGTGTGTGTGTGTGTGTGTGTGTATGTGTGTGCCATTAATATTTATTGAAAGGAGACAGATTTAGACATATATGTATATATACATACACACATTAACATTTGTATATAGAGAGAGATATGTAAAATTTGTATATATATATATATATATATATATATATATTTTTTTTTTTTTTAAACATATCACCCCAAGCAAGGCGAAAACGCCACTGATGCGCAGGGGTTACGTAAGAGTGAAAAGATTGAAAAAAGAGAAAAACCAAAAACCACATCCTAAACAGGAAACAAGGGATGAGCCTCTTCACCTGTTTAATAGACATGGGTGGAGTGTGAACCGGGCGATAGTTTAGTTTATCTACTCCAATTGAAGTCTATCTACTCCAATTTATATATATATATATATATATATATAAATCCAGGTAAAGAGGATCCAAGGTTTTACTGTTTTGAGTCCCCTGGCATTTATTTTTTATAAACAGTGCTCAATACAATAAATATTATAGAGCTTAATATAATCATATAATTATGAATTAAATGTACATTGCGACACAGAAATTTCTATGTTTTGAAATAAAATATTGTCATCAGGCAATGTTGCCTGAAGACGAGATTTTATTTCGAAACATAAATCATTTTCACAGCCAACATCCAACACTGCCTGATAATGAGATTCTATCTCAAAACATAGAAATTTCCATGTTCCAATGTACATTTAATTCATAAATATATGATTATATATACCTTTATGACCAGGTGGCTCAATCACAGGTCTACATTTAGAATAGAAAAATTAAAAAAACAATACAAAATTGGCTAACCATGTCTGGAAATTAAAACCAAAATATGAAAAAGATCCACACATAACGTGGAGTATTGTAAAAAAAAGCCAAGCCTTACAACAGTGGACAAATATGTAGACAGTACCAAGAAGAAAAATTAGAAATTATGATATTCCCAAATAAAGACGAACTGTTAAATGAAAGTACAGAAATTATGACTAAATGCATCCACATTAATAAAATACCTCTTAGCTTCAACCATGGATGAAAACATCATAATCCGTTTTAACTTAAATATTACATTGCGCATTCATAAATTCCCTGCCACATGAACGTTCAAATAAAACACAGTTACAAGAGCATTCTTAAAAAGGAAAACGGTAAATGGTAAAATCAGTTTTTAAAAATCGCTTGAAGACACTACTTATGGTAGAAACCTGGGTAGCAAAATAACTCATTTAAAAATGGAATATATATATATATGAAAAGTGAAAAACATTTTTTGTGTAACACATTTTGTCTTTTAGTATTTTCTCAGACTGATGTTTATGTTGATGCTATTACACAGGCACATGAAGGAGAGGGGATGTTGAAATCTTAAATTTAAATATCATTTTTATTAAATTTTATAGATTTTTACAAAGAGGCTTACTCAGGAGGTAGAATATTCTTATATTTATAACAAAAGCAAACTTAGACCTTTAAGCCCACAAAAAATTAAATATCAAAAGGAAGGTTTTTCCCTTGACACCACTAT